>JACRUU010000019.1:3180954-3218454 GCA_030449085.1 Kryptopterus vitreolus | reverse complement strand
ACCCCAGCCTCCAGAAGAAAAGAATTTCGTTCACGGGATCAATAAAGTATGTGAAAATGAAAAAAGAAAAAAAAGAAAAAGATGGATAAGCCATAAATGTTGGCACCCCATTGTCCCATTATAGTACTTGGTCCAGCTGTGTCGTCTTCATTTCAGATAAAAGAATGAAGAGTCATGAGGCATTAACCAGATCTCCACCACCTCCTCCCTTCTTTTCCTCTTTGTGATGGCATGCACCATGTCATTTAGGGGTTAAGGGCCTTGCTCGGGGGCCCAGCAATGGCAGCAGAGTCATACGGGGTTTTAACTCGTAACCTTCCAGTCAGAAGTCCAACACCTGAACCATTAAGCCACAAAACATCTTTCATGTGATGACATACACCTTCTCATTTAGAGTTTAAGGGCCTTGCTCAGGGACCCAGCAGTGGCATCAGGGTCATACTGGGGTTTTAACTTATGACCTTCCAGTTGAAGTCCAACACCTGAACCATTAAGCCACAAAACATCTTTCATATGATGACATACACCTTCTCATTTAGAGGTTAAGGGCCTTGCTCAGGGGCCCAACAGTGTCAGCTTGGTCAAGCTTTGGTTTTAACTCATAAGCTTCCAGTGAGAAGTCCAACATTATAACCACTAAGCACAAAATGTCTTTCATGGTTTCATGTTATAAAGCATATACAGCATGTCACAGACATATGCAGATATATTTGGTGGTTAAGGGCCTTGCCCAGGGGCCCAACAGTGTCAGCTTGGTCAAGCTGGGGTTTTAACTCATAAGGCTTCCAGTGAGAAGTCCAACATTCATAACCACTAAGCACAAAATGTCTTTCATGGTTTTCATGTTATAAAGCATATACAGCATGTCACAGACATATGCAGATATATTTGGTGGTTAAGGGCCTTGTCCAGGGGCCCAACAGTGTCAGCTTGGTCAAGCTGGGGTTTTAACTCATAGGCTTCCAGTGAGAAGTCCAACATCATAACCACTAAGCACAAAATGTCTTTCATGTTTTCATGTTATAAAGCATATACAGCATGTCACAGACATATGCAGATATATTTGGTGGTTAAGGGCCTTGCCCAGGGGCCCAGCAGTGGCAGCTTGGTGGCATTAACCAGATCTCCACCACCTCCTCCCTTCTTTTCCTCTTCTCCACGATGCCCATTAGCTTTGAAATGCATTCCTCCGAGCCCCAATATCTTTAGACCATCGCTTTCTTCCCAGGTTCCCTCTTATCAGCTCCTCAAGAAGCTCTTAATGGTCTAAAGGTAGCCTTGACCTCTGGTAACCTGCTTCAGATCAGAACCCAGTCATTTCTCAACTCCAGTGTTTAGAGTGAAAACACAGAAACCCAGAGAAACCACGGTTACGCGTCCTAACGAAATATTTACAAACTCGACAGCGCTGGAGTTTAGAGAAGTCGCGGCGCTCTTGAGAATAGAACCCTAGCGCATGTTATTGCTGGTGATTATTATTTATTTTTGTTTTAAATATATCTTTTTTTTCCTTTCCCAAAAAGATCCTCCTTTGTCAATCGGGACCTTGTGGGTTTCCCCCCCCCCCCCCCCCCCCGTCTCCATGTTACGCTCGGAAAAAAAGGCGGAATGAGAAACGATTACCTTCGAGGAACGTTTCTCCGGTGGTTATGAATAAAAAAAAAAAAAAAAAAAAGAGAGAAGCAGATCAGAGTCGGAGAAAACAACAATTCTCCTTAATAAAATGGGATTTATTGACGTTCACGAGTTCACGCTAATATTGACACAGTCGCACGTCTGCGCGAGAACCCGGGACCTCTGGTGATTCTCCAGTGCGGACCTACAGAATCCGTGAAAGATAAGTTCGTCTGCTAATTTACTGTGTTAAACCTGGAGCTCAGTCCAAAATCCAAAATCTCGCTCCGTCTTCGTGAAAGAAATAAAACGATAAATAAAACATCGCTGTGTGCAGTTTCTAACACAAGGGCCTTGCTCAGGGGTCCAGCAGAGACAGCTTGGTGGCGCTGGGCTTTAAACTCATGACCTTCTGATCTGAAATGTATTCGTTGCATTTGGTGTTTGCCCTTATACAGAGAAACTTAAAACTGATCAGTTGAGGATTAAGGGCCTTGCTCAGGGGCCCAGCAGTGGCAGCAGGGTCATTCTGGGCTTTTAACGCATAACCTTCCTGTCAGACTCCAACATCCCAACCACTAAACCACAAAATGTCTTTCATGTAATGACATGCACCATGTCATTTAGGGGTTAAGGGCCTTGCTCAGGGGCCCAGCAGTGGCAGCAGGGTCATACCGGGTTTTTAACTCATAGCCTTCCAGTCAGAAGTCCATCACCTGAACCATTAAGCCACAACACATCTTTCATGTGATGACATATACCTTCTCATTTAGGGGTAAAGGGCCTTGCTCAGGGGCCGAGCAGTGGCATCAGGGTCATACTGGGGTTTTTACTTATGACCTTCCAGTCAGAAGTCCATCACCTGAACCATTAAGACACAAAACATCTTTCATATGATGACATACATCTTCTCATTTAGAGGTTAAGGGCCTTGCTCAGGGGCCGAGCAGTGGCATCAGGGTCAAACTGGGGTTTTAACTCATAACCTCCCAGTTAGAAGTCCAACACCTGAACCATTAAGCCACAAAACATCTTTCATGTGATGACATACATCTTCTCATTTAGAGTTTAAGGGCCTTGCTCAAGGGCCCAACAGTGTCAGCTTGGTCAAACTGGGGTCTTAACTCATAAGCTTCCAGTGAGAAATCCAACATCATAACCACTAAGCACAAAATGTCTTTCATGGTTTCATGTTATAAAACATATACAGCATGTCACAGACATATGCAGATATATTTGGGGGTTAAGGGCCTTGCCCAGGGGCCCAACAGTGTCAGCTTGGTGGAGCTGGGATTTAAACTCATGACCTTCTTATCAAAAAGACATCTTCTTAACCAATGAGTACATTTATTTACACGGCTGAAAAAGTCAGATATTCCAATATTTTGGCCATAACTTATACTGAGTGACCAAATTGGAAATGCAAAAAAAAAATGTAATTTATTTACAAATTAATTAAAAAATTAAAAATACATCAATAAACGAATTAAATGAGTAATAATTAGTGAACTAAATGAATGAATGAATGAATAAATACATGTAAATAACGAGTTAAATAAATACAAAAAACCCATTGATCATTAGTTAAATGACTGATGAAAATGCTGATGTTGATGAAATATATGTACGTAATTAACTAATTATATGAATGAATCAATGACTTTTAATAATTAGCTAATTAAAGGAATGAATTAATATATTAAAATAATCCGCTAATTAACCATTTTAAAAAAAAGCGAATTAATGAATAAATACGTGCTTAAATAATTAGCTAATTGAATGATTGAATCAATGTTAATAATTGGTTAATTGGATAAATGAATGAATGAACAAATGAATTGTTTATTTAATAGTTTGCTTATTATTAGGATGTCAAGATGAGCAGATCACATTATATAGTCACAATGATTTGACCCACAATAGGTGGAAACCTGTATTTGAGTCAAATTTTTCATCCTGGCTACCAAAAATACTTCTGCTATTACGAATGATAATGACTGGATCCAATTTCCACATATTCCCGAATCCCATTCCCGATATTTTCAATCGTAACACTATGACCTCTAAATCACCTCTAACCTGCCTTACTCCATGACTCGAATGTGTTTCTGAGAGGTGCCAGGACATCTGCTGAGCCTCAGCTCGACATTTTATCACTGCATTATTAATGAGTTTTTGATTCGCTCGGAGTCGCGCGAGCGTCTAAAACGGCAGCGTCGGCGTGTTCTGCTCTCCGTCTGTCAGAGCCACCGCAGAGGGCAGCGAAGGGGCTGAAACCCATCCATCATAAAACTCTCATGTTGTGTGTATAAGTAAGAATTCAGGGGGGCACGGTGTTTAGCACGTTCGCTTCACACCGCCAGGGTCCGGGTTCGATTCCCGTCTCAGCCATGTGTGTGTGGAGTTTGCATGTTCTCCCCGTGCCTCAGGGGGTTTTTTTCTCCGGGTTCTCCGGTTTCCTCCCCGGTCCAAAAACATTCACGGTAGGTTGATTGGCACCTTGGAAAATTGTCCCTAGTGTGTGAATGTGTGTGTGAATGTGTCTGTGTCCTGTGATGGGTTGGCATTCCATCCAGGGTGTATCCTGCCTTAATGCCCATAGACGCCTGAGATAGGCACAGACTCCCCGTGACCCGAGGGAAGATCGGACAAAGCGGTAGAAGATGAATGAATGAACGAGTAAGAATTCATTCATAATTACGTGATTTTAGTGAGTCACGTGCAGGTGAAGAACATCCCGAGAGCATTAAACTGCCTTGAACCCAGCCGTGGATTAGGTAACTTGATCACTACCCAGCATTCAAGAGTTCATTAATGTTTGTAGAGTGTCATTTAACATATTTATTTGTGTATGTAAAAAGCACAGATAAAACAGTGCTATAAGACGACATGTATTTACATATGGTTATTCGAGAGCAAGGAAGACATATTTATACTAATAATGAAGAAGATGGGGGACACGGTGGCTTAGTGGATAGCACATTCGCCTCACACCTCCAGGGTCGAGGTTCGATTCCCGTCTCGGCCATGTGTGTGTGGAGTTTGTGCATGTTCTCCCCGTGCCTCAGCGGGTTTTTCTCCGGGTTCTCCGGTTTCCTCCCCGGTCCAAAAACATGCACGGTAGGTTGATTGGCACCTTGGAAAATTGTCACTAGTGTATGAATGTGTGTGTGTGTGTTCTGTGATGGGTTGGCATTCCATCCAGGGTGTATCCTGCCTTAATGCCCATAGACGCCTGAGATAGACACAGACTCCCCGTGACCCGAGGGAAGATCGGATAAAGCGGAAGAAGATGAATGAATGAATGAATGAAGATGTACCTTCTACTATTTACATTTTAAAGTACAAATAAATGAATACAAAAGAAGCGTAATTAAAACTGTAAATGTAACACACACAGTTCTTTCTTTACTCAGGAAAAATATAATTTAAGGTATATTTAGTACATTTTACTTCACATAGCATAGTCAAGACGTCGACTTTTACCTACACGTAAACCGAAGGATGTTTGTTCTTTTGCCGCTTCTTACTCAATACGCGACTTCTTCCTTTAGTTAGTATATTTGCGTAGCAACATTGTTTTCTCTACTTGAACTTGAACTCGAGCTGCAATGCGCTGTATGGGCATCAAAACTGCTGTAGCGTTGCCCGGAGACAGAGATATAGCGATAGAACAGACGATCTTATTCGGTATGAATGTAAATAATCCAGCGGAATCCTGGTGTGCGGTGACTGCGGGGACCGAAGGCGAAGATCCGTACAGATAGAACGAAACCTAAAAGCCTCAGAGAAACTCGCTCCTGATGTTTTCCATATTTGCATGTGGAAGGTTTAATATTGAATCCAGCTTGAACTGTATCGAAGCTAATCTGACGGCTCTGACGAGGTTTGGGGACGGTAAGGCCTCGTCTTTTTTTTTTTTTAACAGCAAGACCTTTTTTTTTTAATGGCTGACTGAAAGCTTCAACGCGGACGTGGGCATGTCGGGCCTACAGATGGTAAATCCATGAGCGAAACGCTCGCTAAGCCGTCCTGACAGTGGAATTTGATTTTTTAAGACACCTAGCATTGAATCCTCCACACCCAGCCTTAAGTAATGAGAGATTACGGCTAATCTCCTGTACGTTAAGGCGTGGGGGGGGGATTTCGCCGAGTGTATGGGGGGCGTCCTGGATTTATCTTTCACCATAACAAAACAGCGGGGCGGCTTTTGTGTTTGTATAACAGCAGAGATCATCCTACAGTTCCATCTCCTGTGTCAGGCTTTTTTTTTTCCTTCATTTATCCGAGCCAGGTACACGTTTACCTGCACCTGTACCGCCTACTGTACATCCTCTTTAAGTAGCTGTTTTCCCACACACTCACGCTGTAATCTTCAGATGAACCAGGTGGACGGATGCCAGCTACACGTTTATACATATGTTCTCACAAAGGAAGCGTTCCTGAGAGCGGGATTGAACCTCCTTTTCAAACGCCATGAGAAAATAATGTTTCAGGAAAACCACTGACAGGTTATTTTACACAGGAATGACTACATTTAAATGTCGTGGACAAAATTATGAGGAAACCTGATGTTTACAGATTGTTCAGGACACATCTTTGGACACTGCGTGAAATTCTGCCTTTACTTACATTTACAGCATTTGGCAGACGCCCTTATCCAGAGCGACTTACAACTGAGCAATTAAGGGTTAAGGGCCTTGCTCAAGGGCCCTCTAGTGGCAGCTTGGTGGTGGTGGTGGGCTTTGAACCTGCAATCTTCCAGTCCAGAGTCCAACAGCTTAACCACTGGGCTACATCTCCTTTTACTTGAACTAAGAGTGGAAGTGGAAGTGCTGGAGTGGAAGATCTCCTGCTATAAAGCTCCAACTCTTTTTGCCCTTTGTCTGCACTGCAGAAACTGCCTCTTCATCTACATCAGGCTCTGACTTTACTACCAGTCACGGCTAAAAGAATCTCCACAAAATCTCCACAGAATCACCACCAAAATCTCCAGAGAATTTCCACAGACTCTATACAGAATTTCTACATCATCTTCCCAGAAGAGTGATGGGTATTAAAATAGCAATGGGAGAATAAATGTGTAATGCATATTCATTTAAATGCCACAAAATCGCCACAAAATCGCCACAAAATCTCCACAGAATCACCACAAAATCTCCAGAGAATTTCCACAGACTCTAAAGAGAATTTCTACAACATCTTCCCAGAAGAGTGATGGGTATTAAAATAGAAATGGGAGAATAAATGTTTAATGAATATTCATTTAAATCACACAAAATCTCCACAGAATCTACACAAAATCTCCAGAGAATCTCCACAAAATCTCCACAGAATCTCCACAAAATCTCCAGAGAATTTCCACAAAATATCCACAGAATCTCCACAAAATCTCCAGAGAATTTCCACAGAATCTCCACATAATTTCCACAAAATCTCCACAGAATCTCCACAAAATCTCCAGAGAATTTCCACAGAATCTCCACATAATTTCCACAAAATCTCCACAGAATCTCCAAAAAATCTCCAGAGAATCTCCACAGAATCTCAACAGAATTTCCACAGAATCTCCACAAAATCTCCAGAGAATCTCCACAAAATCTCCACAGAATCTCCACAAAATCTCCAGAGAATTTCCACAAAATTCCACAAAATCTCCAGAATCTCCACAGAATCTCCACAAAATCTCCACAGAATCTCCACACAGAATCAGAATCCACAAAATCTCCAGAGAATTTCCACAAAATCTCCACAGAATCTCCACAAAATCTCCAGAGAATTTCCACAGAATCTCCACATAATTTCCACAAAATCTCCAGAGAATTTCCACAAAATCTCCACAGAATCTCCAGAGAATTTCCACAAAATCTCCACAGAATCTCCACAAAATCTCCAGAGAATTTCTACAGAATCTCAACAGAATTTCCACAGAATCTCCACATAATTTCCACAAAATCTCCAGAGAATTTCCACAAAATCTCCACAGAATCTTCACAAAATCTCCAGAGAATTTCCACAGAATCTCCACAGAATTTCCAGAGAATCTCCACAGAATCTCCACAGAATCTCCACAGAATCTCCAAAAAATCTCCAGAGAATCTCCACAGAATCTCAACAGAATTTCCACAGAATCTCCACAAAATCTCCACAGAATCACCACAAAATCTCCAGAGAATTTCCACAGAATCTCCACAGAATTTCCAGAGAATCTCCACAGAATCTCCACAGAATCTCCACAGAATCTCCACAAAATCTCCAGAGAATCCACAAAATTCCACAGAATCTCCACAAAATCTCCACAGAATTTCCACAACATCTTCCCCGAAGAGTGTTGGGTATTAAAATAGCAATGGGAGAATAAATGTGTAACGCATATTCATTTAAATGCCATATATCTTGTCCACGAGCGATTTATACAGAGCAAAATTCCATTTTACTATTTGATTTACACACCGATACAAACCAATACATATAAAAGAGCTGAAATAAAAAAACGCGACACACATTTATCAGTCATTTATCCAAAAAATCTATATGAGTAACAGCAAAAGTTACTTTTGCTGATGATTTAAGTAATTTAAAACATGATAAGCATGATAATCAGGCTATTAAACATGATCAAATATTTATATATATTAAAAGGAAAAAAAAAATATAAGATATATAATATATATATATATATATATATATATATATATATATCTATATATATATATATATATATATATATATATATATATATATATATATATATATATATATATATATATATATATATATACTTGAGAATAACTACATTGATGGTATTTAGCACCCTCTTATCCGGGACTCGTTTATACAGTCAGACCCCCGATTTATGATGCATCAACTTACGACAATTCAGAAATACGAACTCAACCAGGGTCACACACAAAAATAACAAAACATCATCTTAGCTGAGCATCTTATAATCGGACATTGCTACATTCTATAGATTTCCGCCGCCTTTTACCTTCCTTCACAAGAAACTGCATCGCCACACAATGTTCCGCGTGTTAACAATGATGTCTGCCATCTTGATTAATGGACTGACCCGCAACAAACATGTGCACCACCTAGCAATAATGAGTCACGCTAGCCACCAATTATATCATGTAGTTACCGGAATGCATGTACCTGCAACAATAAAAGTCCCGGTTTGACCTGAATACTCCATCATACCTCATTGCACCTAGTAATCCTAGTAAACCACCACATTTCTCCTCTATGAACCTTTCAAACATTCAATTCCAGGGTAGAAGGGATTTAAAAAACATATTTAGGGAACAGGACACCGTTTTGGATACAAAATTCCTTTAAAGTTGAATTTCAAGGATCAAATGTATTGCTGGAATATTTGTGTGTGTGTGTGTGTATGTGTGTGTGTGTGTGTGTGTGTGGGTATGGGAAGGTTGTTCAACTGGCCGTACCTACACCGGTTTTCCAGCCCATTTCCAAACTTCCATGCTTCCATTCATCATCTGGGCCTGCACGCCGTCTCTCAGCACATCGCTCCTTCACCTTTTACACAAATAAATAACTGTAGGATAAAAAAAGAACGCATAAAGGTGGAGGTTTTCGACACGTAAAGAAGCGTTGGAGGAGAGAAAAAAAAGCATTAATCCGCGTCCTTTATATCGGGCTCGGCGTTTTCCACCTGAGATCGATGGCTGGTTTGAAAGTGCCGCCTCAGGATGGTCGAATCTCTGGCAGCCGCTCCGTCTGTAAATAAACACAGGCAGACTGCGCTCGCTAAATCTAGGCCATGTTAGCATGTTTGCCAGATAAACCGCAAAAGCTTTTCCACATGAATAATGGCAGGAGCGCTCGGCGCAGATCGCCTCATTTTTCACGGACGCTCAGTCCGGAGAAAGCAAAGCGTTTTATCTTTCTTATTCATTTGTATGTCTTTTATCGTAACTTCACATGCGTATATAGTGTATATATTAGCTGTCATTATCCCATGCTAGCAATGGAATTTTGCCTTATACCATTCTTACTTACCAGAGAAAACTCTCACTGTTGCGTGCAGAGCAAAACTGACTCGTAATAGCCCATCATTGTCCTTATTTATGTTATAGATACGCCTCGTCACAGCGACAATTCTGCTGCTCCGAATCACACCCACAAAATTGCATTCATTGTTGTTATAGAGACAAAAGTGCGATGTTTCTGCTTAGCATGTTACGCAAAACTCAATAGGTCATTAAGAAATGTCTAAAATAGATGTGGATGGTCAAACCAGGACTTTTAATGTTACAGGTATGAAAGTTATATTAATATTCTTATAGTTATATTTATATATTTATATTATAGCGTATTTAATATTATTTTTTATATACATATTATAGTTATATAATATTATATTATCTATCTATCTATCTATCTATCTATCTATCTATCTATCTATCTATCTATCTATCTATCTATCTATTAATACATGTATGAAACTATAAATAAGCTATATCATTATATATATATATATATATATATATATATATATATATATATATATATATATATTCATCATTCATTCATTCATTCATCTTCTACTTCTAACCTTCTGCAAAAACCGCTTTATCCGATCTTCCTCGGGTCACGGGGAGCCTGTGCCTATCTCAGGCGTCTATGGGCATTAAGGCAGGATACACCCTGGATGGAATGCCAACCCATCACAGGGCACACACACACACACATTTCACACACATTCATACACTAGGGACAATTTTCCAAGGTGCCAATCAACCTACCGTGCATGTTTTTGGACCGGGGGAGGAAACCGGAGAACCCGGAGAAAAACCCCCTGAGGCACGGGGAGAACATGCAAACTCCACACACACATTCCCGAGACGGGAATCGAACCCGGATCCTGTCGAGTCAGTGTGAGGCGAACATGCTAACCACTAAGCCACGTGCTAACCACTTTTTTATTTCTTTATCATTATCAAGCATATTTTTTCTCATTTTCATTTATTTTCTCGTCCAAAATATACAATTTATTCTATACATTTACTGCAATTTATTCTTTGCATAGAACTGTAAAAAGCCTTTTTTTATGACATTTTTTTGTTTTATTTTATTTCATTTCATTAAAATTTTTTTTTGTTTTCATATTCATTTATTTATTTCATTTCCCTTAAAAAGCATTCACCAGTTTTTGGCACGTATTTCTCTCGGTCGATCCAAACGCTGTATTCCACATTTATTGCTATTTTATCCCCATTTTAAGGGTAATAATTGCTGCACTAACACGCCTGCTGTAAATCCCTCCATAAAGACAGATGTGGAAAAAACCCTTACAGAATGTACAGTAGGTCACACTCCACGCTATGGGAGTCCACAGCACCTGTTAGATGGCTGGAGAAAAAGAAAAGCTGGCTGGACTTCCATACGTACAGAAAAGGAAGGACGGATGGGGTTGGGGTGAGGGGTGGAGGCGTTTCTGAAATGCGTTATGAACAAATAAATCAGATTTTCTGTCATATTTTCCAGGGAAGCCTTGAGTAGAGCTTTAATCTTTCACTTTCTTACTTCGTAACATTAAACATCATTCAAATCTGGAACGACACACACGATTACTGCACATACCATGTGTGTGTGTGTGTGTGTGTGTGTGTGTGTGTGTGTGTGTGTGTGTGTGTGTGTGTATATGTATGTGGTGAAACTGTAGTATATACATACATATGTTTATATGTACACATATACACAATATACATATTGTGCAATGTAGGGAGGTGGTAGCTCAGTGGTTAAGGCATTGGGCTCTGGACCAGAAGATTGCAGGTTCAAGTCCACCCACCACCACCAAGATGCCACTAGTGGGCCCTTGAGCAAGGCCCTTAACCCTCAATTGCTCAGTTGTAAGTTGCTCTGGATAAGAGTGTCTGCCAAATGCCGTAAATGTAAATAAAAATAAAAGAAAATATAAAAGAGGTGAAATGAAAACCTTCAAGCCATCAATGCAATTCATGTTTATTCACAACAACCTTTCTTTATTCATATATTAAAATTAATTAATTAATTAAGAAAAATGTTACTTAATTAAGAAAAAATAAATATATATATAGGGGGCACGGTGGCTTAGTGGTTAGCACGTTCGCCTCACACCGACATGGTCCGGGTTCGATTCCCGTCTCGGCCATGTGTGTGTGGAGTTTGCATGTTCTCCCCGTGTCTCAGGGGGTTTTTCTCCGGTTTCCTCCCGATCCAAAAACATGCACGGTAGGTTGATTGGCACCTTGGAAAATTGTCCCTAGTATATGAATGTGTGTGTGAATGTGTGTGTGTGTGTGCCCTGCGATGGGTTGGCATTCCATCCAGGGTGTATCCTGCCTTAATGCCCATAGACGCCTGAGATAGGCACAGGCTCCCCGTGACCCGAGGGAAGATCGGATATAAGCGGTAGAAGATGAATGAATGAATGAAAATATATATATATATATTTTTTTTTTTATTTTATTTTGAAACACTACGTTTTTTGTTTTTTACTGATGCAGCAAGTTTTAAAGCTAAGCAGCAGCAGCATCCGCCTTGATGCACACATCCGGCAATTAAAAGTGTGGATTCCATGTGGAAACGCAACACAAGTTACGTTTGGTGACATCACTTCAAAACACCGTCATTAATTTAAAACATATGCAAGAATATTTTGTCTAGTTTGAATTTGTTTTCAATAATAATAATCGTAGATTTGCATAAAGCATCCATAATTTGCCCATGCTCATGTTTATGAGCCACTTGTAAGTGATTCATTTAAGTTACATTAAGAACAGATACAAATGCGAAAGATGACATGAGTTTTATATATGTATATATATGTATATGTATATATATATATATATATATATATATATATATATATATATATATATATATATATATATATATATATATATATATACCTCTCTCTATCTTTCTTTCTCTCTCTCCCCCTTTCTCTCGTTCTTTCTTCAGAGCAGCCTGAATTGATTCAGTAAGCTCCATCAGTCACTCTATTGAAAACCCATAAAACAGCATGTCCCATCATCACCCGGCTGGGTGTCTACTGGCAGAGAGCCACGGCTGGCCGAGCATTCACAAGTGCGCACGCGCATGTGTGTGTGTATGTGTGTTTGCTTGTGTGTGTGCGTGTGTGTGTGTGTGTGTGTGTGTGTGTGCGTGTGTTGTGTGTGTGTGTGTGTGTGTGTGTGTGTGTGTGTGTGTGTGTGTGTGTGTGTGTGTGCGTGCATCAAGCCGAGGTTGGCTGGTATTTTGACAGGGCTTAGGCCTGTCAGGTCGCTGTCATACCCCGCAAGCAGGCTCACAGGAGAGAAGGATTAGAGACGAGAAGTGAGAATTCCTGCTGAGACAGAAGGAGAAAGGAAGACAGAGAAAAAAAAAAAAAAGAGAGAGAGAGAGAGACAGAAATGGACAGGGAGAGAAACTGGTTTGTGTTGAGAAACGACACTCGAGAAGCTTAGATTGAGAGAGAATTGAGCAAGAAGTCAATCCATCATAATCAAAGAAGAACATGAGGAAGAAGGTAGAAGACTAAGCGAAGGAGGAAGAGACGAATGGTGGTTATAACAGTTATCAAAAGGAGCGAAAATAGAAACGGAACAAAGAAATAGCTCACCTGTTCAGGAACTCTGGAATCTGTGACATGTGGCTCAGTCACCTGATGCACATGGGGTAATGGGTAGTCCATGATCCATTAGCCTGTCAAAAAAAAACCCACAGCAAAACAACCATGTGACCTCCTGAATGTAGCATGTTCATTCATTCATTCATTCATTCATGTGTGTGAGTCACGGGGATTCTGTGCCTAGCTCAGGCGTCTATGGGCATTAAGGCAGGACACACACACACACACACACATACACACATTCATACACTAGGGACATTTTTCCAAGGTGCCAATCAATCTACCGTGCATGTTTTTGGACCGGGGGAGGAAACCGGAGAAAACCGGAGAAAAACGGAAAACCGGAGAAAAAAAACCCTGAGGCACGGGGAGAACATGCAAACTCCACACACACATGGCCGAAACGGGAATCGAACCCGGACCCTGGCGGTGTGAGGCGAGTGTATACACATTGTATGGAATACCAACCCATCACACACACACACACACACACACACACACACACTCACATTCACACACACACATGCAAACTCCACACACAAACATGGCAGAGGCGCAATCGAACCCCCAACCTTTGAGGTATGAGGTAAACCTGCTACCACTAACGTGCCCCTCTGAATATAACATGTGAAATATTTTCATTTGTAGCTAGCCAAAAGATAAGGGCCTTGCTCAAGGGCCCAGAGGTGTCAACTCTATGGTGATGAGATTCACTTTCCTCTTATATAGGGCGAATTACATTTATCCATTTATCTCATTCATACAACTGAGCAGCTATGGGGTTAAGGGCCTTGCTAGGGGGCCCAGCTCGGTGTGACACCAAATTCCAATATGTCAATGCAGTAAAGCCTGCTGTAAAACACAGACCATAGGGCTAATGCTATTTGTTAGTAATTAATGGACTTTGATAATAGACTGGAGTTCATGATCCGGCATGATCAAGCTGCCACTCTGGGGCCCCTCCAAATAGAAGCCATTGTTTTTAACTGATCGTATGTTCCGTCCCATCAAAGTGGTCCATTGGTACCACAATTCCAGCAACCACTACCTCAGGGCAGGTCTCAGTGAGGTTCCAGGGCCTTGCACATGGGCCCAGTCGTGCCAGCTCGGTGGAGAGACGTAACCTCCCTCATGACTTTCCATTCGGAACACCAACGCCTTCCCACTTTCCACAAACCATTTCAGCAGAAATCGTCAGGTTTGTACATTGACAATGCCAGACGCTCCCATATATCATCACTTCCACTCTGGAACACGACTTGTACCTGCCGGTCGTGTCATCGCCTGGTCGTCCGGTGCACACTCTTTACCTCCATTAGTCTAATACCACCCTTATTTTGTGCAAGAGGAAGCGATTAGACTGTCTTAACGCTGTGTGGTGTTTGTGTTGTGATGAAGGACAGGATATGAAGTCATATATGGGATTCTTCTGCCAGGGAATAGCATTTGTGTGTGAGTGTGAGATGTTTGATAGTAATGGGATTATACACTTAAGAAGTAGAAGAATCAGCTCCGATTCTTCGGGACTGACTTTGAGAAGCGTCGTTGGCGATGTGTCATCTGTCATGAGTTAGGATGAGTTGCTTGAAGAATCGAGGATGTGGCTGAAAAAAGAGGAAGAAGCTGTCAGGTCGGATCAAGGCGTGTTGTGTTGACATGCTGAACTAGGACTCGTTGCTGATGATGACCTGACACACTGGCTTTTTACCATTTCGGAATGGATCCGGTTGAGCAACTCACGACTGAAGAGCTGCATTAATATCTGGTGAGATACAAGTACATTGCAGGGTTCATTCTCCATGTAGGAAATTGTGTGTGGCAGTGAAAAAGTGAATACCAAGCGCCAGCTCAGTGTTATTGCACATTAACCCCTGCAGTCCCGGATATATTCCCTGTTTTTCGGTACAATTTCTGGCCCTGCCCTATAGTGTTTCAGGACTTATCATACCCACAACAGCCTATTTTCCTCCTCTGGCTTCCCACCAACGCCAAGCACTGCTCAACGGATCCCTCAAGGTACAAGGAACCATACCTCCTTCATCCTCTAGCACTGCTTACCCCATCACTCAAGGCACAAGGCTGACCATTTCAACAAGGCACTGCTCCCCTCATATCTCAACTTTCAAGGAGGACCTGCACAATGTTCCCTCCATCCTTTGGTACCCCTTTACTGATTCCTATGTCTATCAAGGTACAAGGAAGGTACACTTCCTCCGTCCTCTAGCACTGCTCAATTGATTCTCCAATTTCCTAAATGATCCCTCAATCTCTCAAGTAACCAGGAATCCTGAACCACACCTCCTTCATCCTCTCCCACTGGTTACCTAATCCCACCATCACTCAAGTCACAAGGATGACCGTCACCATTTCAACAAGGCACTGCTCAACTGACCGCCCCACCACCCCATCCCCATATATCGATTTTCAAGGAAGACCGGCACAATGTTCCTTCCATCCTTTGGTTGTCCTTTAACAACTCCATCTTTCAAGGTGAAAGGAAGTCCTGCACTACACTTCCTCCATCCTCCATCCCAATTTCTTAATAGTAAAGGGAGACCTTCACCGTTTCATCAAGGTTCCTCCATCCTTTAGCCCTCCTTGAACGATTCCACCATCTATCAAGGTACAAGGGACCACTCTCCCACCGTCCTCTAGCACTGCTCAACTGATTCCTCAATATCTCAAGGTACAAGGGACCGTGATTCTTCCATTCTAAAGCTCAGTCAGTTGTGGAATCCAAAGAAGTCCAGTATCAAAACTTTGCATAAGGGGGATCCAGTTGGATCCATACATAAAGGGGATAAAGGGAGGTATTAGCTCAGTGGACTTTGACTCCAAACTCCAAATTTACAATGCAGTTTCTCCCCATTAGAGGAAGAGCTACATTTCCTCAAAACGGCAACATGTTACTAACTATTATTTCAGTGACCAATTCTAGATGTTATGAGGGCATTGGGAAAAAGTTGCACAAGATGTGGCTAGGACAGCTTAAGCAGGGTCCTGGAAAAAAACGTTGTCTCATTAGATTGTGCACTATATATATTGAAATGGCAATGAAAGCCACTTCAGGTGAGGGACCATTATTTATATCCAGTGGACATAGAACCTACTTTTACAGTGCCCCTCTTTACATTGAAGGCATTCTGAACACATGCTTGTCTAGTACGACTTACAGCTGAGCATGCAATTGTTGAGGGCCTTGCTCAAGAACCCAACAGTGGCATCTTATTAGGGCTTGGAATTGAACTCATGACCTTGTGCTCCAATGGGCAATGCGTCAACCCCTGAGCTACCACCTCCCATTTGAATTGGTAATCTTGTGTACAATACACTTACATTTACAGCATTTACTAACTTACTAACTAAGCAATTGAGGGTTAAGGGCCTCGCTCAAGGGCCCACTAGTGGCAGCTTGGTGGTCCTGGGATTTGAGCCCTTCTGGTCCAGACCGCAATGTCTTAACCACTGAGATATGTGTATGGGTTTGTTACATTCTAAGGTTCTAAGCAACTTTATTTGGTGTTACCCAAATAAAACATATGGACAATTAATGGATTCTATGTCTGCATAATATGGGCTTTATAGGAAAGCAAAAAAAAAAAAAAGTCCCTGGTGCCACAGTTACACCGGAACACCACAACGGAATTAAATAGCTGTAAAATAATGCTTGATGTTCTATCTGCTTTCTTCACACCAGCCTTGTGCAGGAACATGATCCGAGCTGCTGCGCCTGTGTCCGACCCCCCTGCAAGCTGTAAGAGATCTGTAATGTTTCTTGTAGTGGTTCTGTGACACATGGTGGACTTTCACGAGGCAAACCGACACCTCGGAGCTTTTTTTCCGAGCCTTACTCATGGCCATGTTATGAGATGTGAACACGTTTCAGGCACCAAGCAATCGGCTGTGGGGCGGCCCGTGAGAACATCCGATTGTGGAAGACGTGACCGAGATTATGGCACTGTTTCTGCCCGAGCCGGAGTCTGACAATCTGCCTTCTATCGCTTCAGATTTATGGGTCTGAGAGTGATGAAAGCAAAGTGGACGTCATTACAATTATTTCTCGCCTCAAGGGGTTTTTCTCCGGGTTCTCCGGTTTCCTCCCGGTCCTAAAACATGCACTGGAGTTTGTTTGGCACCTTGGAAAATTATCCCTAGTGTATGAATGTGTGTGTGAATGTGAGTGTGTGTGTGTGTGTGTGTCCTGTGTTGGTTTGGCATTCCATCCAGGGTGTATCCTGCCTTAATGCCCATAGACGCCTGAGATAGACACAGGCTCCCCGTGACCCGAGGGAAGATCAGATCGAGGGAAGATAAATCAGATAGAAGATAAAGCGTATAAGAATAGTAGAAGATGAATGAATGCAGTATGTAAACATGAAAATAAAACAATGTAAAGAAAAAAAAAAAAAAAATATATATATATATATATATATATAGTAATATATAGAGGTGGTATCCCAGTGGTTAAGGTGTTGACTGGACCACCGCCAAGATGTCACTAGTGGGCCCTTTAGCAAGGCTCTTAATCCTCAAATGCTCATTTGTAATTCGCTCTGGATAAGGGCGTCTGTAGGGCGTAAATATAAATACTTTTATCACATACTTTAGCAAATAAATAACATTTCTTTACTCTTACGGCATTTGCAGAGACACCCTTATCCAATTAAGGGCCTTGCCCAAGGGTTCACTCCTGGCATCAGGATCCTGGTGGGACTTGAACCTGCGATCTTCCGGTTCAGTGCCTTCACCACTGAGTTCCCACCTCATTTATAGAGGAATAAAAGAGATTTTTCTTGAAGTAGCTATAGTGATATCATTCGATGTAGTGATATCATTCTATTCAGAGTAACATTTTACTTACTCTAGTCTCTATTCTAATTATTTGCTCTGCTTTGCCTGTCCATATTTCTTGGTTCACTCAATGCCACCATTTATTATTTAGCTGGTTGTAAATGGCTCGGGTTCTATCCCGGATCAGTGCTAGTCTCAAACACAGCTGTGACCTGCCATGGGCTCCACCAGCAGCTGTTTTCTCTCATATCTTTAACTAATGGAGGGATACGTTTCCATCTGCTTCACTCTACAGAGTATATTCCAAATCATTTCTTCTCGTGGGGAACCCTCTTTTTATGACCACGCACTTGGCTTTTTGAAGGGAACCCCCTTTTTACAATTCCCCACCAGTTGTTCTCTCACACTTCTTCTGTAGACCTATTCGAAGGGAGAGAAGCTGCTGTGGAATGCATTTGAAAGCTGTAGCTCATTAAAAAAAAAAAAAAAAAAAAAAAAAAAAAAAAAGCCAGCTCTGACCTTTATGAGTGTTTATTTTTCCCTAACAATATAAACAGGATGTTATGATTCGACTCGGCCCGGCGGTTATGCGGTGGTGGCTGCGCTGTGATCTCGGGTCATATTTCATATTTCTTCCCTCGGCAGAGGAGCAAGATCACACGCGAACCTCAACGCGAGCCGGCAGACGCGCGCCGTTATCCGCGCCGCGCCGTGATGGATAGGATCGATACTGTTTCGCTTAACTCCTCTGCGATTCGTCATCATAATTTGTCCACACAGGCCTTTGAAGCTCTCCTGGAGATCTGCCTCGTCTGTTTTTAAGCCCAGCAGGGTTGGACGTAAGCTTTCAGTAGGCTCATCCCCAACGCCGGGCCTCTCGCTGAACCGCGCCGGGCGAAACGTCAGCCTTTTATCACACGTTCCCGGTGGTTAATACAGCCGGTCGCTTCTCAGCTGAGATCAATCATCCCTCTGGTTAGCCGCAGAACACAGGCCCGGCTGCAGCACACCACCGGGCAGACTTTGAAATGGATTGGCATTGGCGCATGAGTCTGAAGTGAAGTGATAGAGTGGGAAGGGGAAAAAAAAATGTGGTACAGGAAACTGACACTGCGAAAATCAAGAGTATATAGGGGGGAAAAAAATGGGCAAAATACACCGAAAAAGTCAAAGCAAGGAGCAGCTGCTGCAGCACTGGGACAAATCGGAACGCCTCGTAGCCACGCAGCTCCAGCTGGAAAATCAAAGTGCCGCTGCAAAACATTTGGTCTCCGCGGCAACCCGGTCCAGGCAGAACCAGACAGATCCGCGTTGTAAAGCGGCGTGGCGCATGATTGGATTCGGTTTCAGGGCTTCACAGGTGCAGCGCGAAAAAAACGCATCTGTCCCTGGATGTCAAATCTGTCCCGGGGACAGGATGTTGATTCCGCCGAACGTTTTTATTGGTGGTCTAGGGGAACTCTATATGTCCCATCCTTCCTTTCCTATACAAAAAGCAACCGCAGAATATATGGGATATATACCGATTTAACGTCAGAGACTACAGATCGATTGTGAGGCTGTAATTGATTAGCATTCGTTAGAAAGCGATTTCAGGGAAGCGTTATTAACATCGCAAAGAGGTTTTAAAGATGCAAGCGTGTAACGAGATCCTGCTAATGAATTCCCCAAGGAGCTGTGATTTTAAAAGACACCTGTCACAAGCTGTGAGGTCTACAGGCTGTTCATCCTGAAGCGCCTCGTCCGGTCCACGTGTAACGGGTGTAAAAATGGTAATATAATGTAATATTCATTCATTCATTCAGTCATCTTCTACCGCTTTATCCGATCTTCCCTCGGGTCACGGGGAGTCTGTGCCTATCTCAGGCGTCTATGGACATTAAGGCAGGATACACCCTGGATGGAATGTCAACCCATCGTAGGACACACACACACATTCACACACACATTCATACACTAGGGACAATTTTCCAAGGCGCCAATCAACCTACCGTGCATGTTTTTGGACCGGGAAGGAAACCGGAGAACCCAGAGAAAAACCCCCTGAGGCACGGGGAGAACATGCACAAACTCCACACACACATGGACGAGGCGGTAATCGAATCCGGACCCTGGAGGTGTGAGGCGAACGTGCTAACCGCTAAACCACCGTGCCCCCTTGCATTCAAATTTATTCAACAGAATTAATTCATTTCCTGTCTTTATCAAGAGTAAGAGATAAAAGACGAGTCGAAACGCCATTCGATGTCCGTGTGGATTTGAGTCAGGATGGAAGTACCTTGCTAATTGAGGCAGGATGGAATAATACTCATAACAGCACTTAAAGTATCGTTGATAACGTTATTCCATTGATTCTACTAATACTGGAAAAGAACAGCCGTTGTATATTTGTCACATATACATTACAGAACAGAGAAATTCCTTCTTTGCATAGTCCAGTTTTTGGAAGCTGGGGTCAGAGTGCAGGGTCAAACATGATACGGCGCCCCCTGGAGGACAGAGGGTTAAGAACCTTGTTTTTGGACCAGGAAGGAAACAGGAGAACCCGTAGAAAAAAACGCTGAGGGCACACACACACACACACACACACACATTCATACACTAGGGACAATTTTCCAAGGTGCCAATCAACCTACCGTGCATGTTTTTGGCCCGGGGAGGAAACCGGAGAACCCGGAGAAAAAACCCCTGAGACACGGGGAGAACATGCACAAACTCCACACACACACACATGGCCGAGACCTGAATCGAACCCCGACCCTGGAGGTGTGAGGCGAACTTGCTAACCACTAAACCACCGTGCCCTCCATTAACCACATCACATTTTATTGTTAATCGGAGACGTAGGCGTGTTATACAAGCTTTAATGGCGAGGCGGTCCCCCTATACTTGGGCGCCGGCACGTATGCGCTTGTACCGGTAGGTAATAGTACGCGGAGGATTGACAATTTCCGGATGAACGTGGCCACTTTTTTGGAGCTGTGCAGTGCAATAGCGCCTCTTGGAGCACCTGTAGCATCACGCCTAAGGCAAGGCGAGGGTAGATCATGTGACCTGGAAATGCCCCCCCCCCCCCCCCCCCCCCCCCCCCCCCCAAAAAAAAACGTTTCCATTACAGTTTTGCAAATTATTCCTTTTTCTCATCGTCTAAAAAAAACACCTCATACGAGCGTCAAAACTTTGTTGTGTGTTTTTGCGAACTTTCCATTAGGCACATTTTCGATACGCTATTTAAATTTGGGCATTTTGAAGGGTAATGGAAATGCGCTTAACGCTTATTTATTTTCATTATGAGTATGAGTATTTTAATTGCTCCGTAGCTGCGAGGAGAAGCTTGTGTGGGGTCCAATGTAATATTAGTAACCTCGCTTTTTCCTCTATATACATAATATATATACTATATAGTACATAATATAATACATATATACATAATATATATACTATATAGTACATAATATAATACATATATACATAATATATACATAAATTGTAATGTATATTTACAAAATGTACACACCGGGATATTTAACAAATCCAGTTAAATTGTTTCCTCTTTTAAATCCTCACTGAAAAAAAAGGTTCCTCTGGTTTTTCAACAGCAATAACAACAACAACAAACAACAAAAATGCTATCACAGCGCTTCGTCTGTCATTGTGCTGATTTGCCCCAATTTGTTCGACACCCACACGCGCTTGCCGAGTCAAGCCTGTAGCAATGACAGGTATTCCCCTTCAACCATGTTCCGAAGTCTTAGCAAAAGCTACCGCTAATGACTCATCTCTTCACTTCTGCTTCTCCCTCAACACCAGAAGTGCTGAGAGCCTTTTGAAGGATTTTGGTACAATCGCTAAAACCAACAGCTTCGGGAAAAAAAAAAAAAACGCTCGCCGTTCGCCAAACACACACCATCATACGTGTTTTTTTTCTCTTTTCTTTTCTTAAAAAAAACAAACAAAAACAGCTGATAAATGAATGATCAAGTGTGACTAGATAAAGAAAGAAACCATTCCCAACAGCTTGAACGTGCCAAACACAACAACGGATTTCCTTTTGGGATTTAGATGTTGAGGATTAGGATAAAAAGGTGTGAAAATGTTTGTGAGATATGATAAAGAATGTTTTTAAAGAGTGTTTATAAAGACTCGCCTCTACGCAGGAAATCTAACAATCTAACAAATAAACCCGGCGATAGAGTGTTTAGGGTGAGGATATTCCGCTGGGTGTTGTAAACAAAACATATTTTCACCCATAGCAAGTTCTTCCAGGCACACATTTCTATAGTACGCCTCCTGATCTCCTGCTGAAGAGTTCTAAACCTCATCCCTACTGAACAAGGGATGTGATGACACCCCAGGCCAAGTTCATTCATTCATTCATCTTCTACCGCTTTATCCGATCTTCCCTCGGGTCACGGGGAGTCTGTGTCTATCTCAGGCGTCTATGGGCATTAAGGCAGGATACACCCTGGATGGAATGCCAACCCATCACAGGACACACACACACATATTCATACACTAGGGACAATTTTCCAAGGTGCCAATCAACCTATCGTGCATGTTTTTGGACCGGAGGAGGAAACCGGAGAACCCACAGAAAAAAACCCTGAGGCACGGGGAGAACATGCACAAACTCCACACACACATGGCCCAGACGGGAATCGAACCCGGACCCTGGCGGTGTGAGGCAAACGTGCTAACCACTAATCCACCGTGCCCCTTCTCCAGGCCAAGTTTAACGTTTTATTTATATAAAAACAAATACGTCAGGAAGCTGTGCTCATAGAATAGAATAGAGGGTTAAGGGCCTTGCTCAGGGGCCCCAAGGAAGGAATCTATCTATCCCCTTGGAATCACATCTGCAGTATATGTCTGTCTATTTGTCTATCTGACAGGCTTCTGCCACCAATCCAGTGCCAGGTCTCTAATTACTTCATTGGAGAGCAACACTTGACAGAGCACCAAGCACCAAGGAAGCACAAGAAAAGTTTCCTCCCTCACCCTGATGAACACTTAAACGCACTCCCCACTCCACCATTACGATCTAAATCTGTACTTCTCCGTGCAATCATATAATAATGTTTATTTTTCTTATACCTGGAAGCTTCTGTCAGTAAAAACAAATAGATCTAGGGTCAGGGTTAAGGGTCTTGCTCAAGGACCAAGAGTGGCAGCTTGGTGATACCGGGGTTCAAAAAGGTCCAAAAAAAAAAACAAACAAACAAAAGTAAACAAAGAATGCCGTAAACAAAGAACGCTTTCAAAAATGGAAGTGTTAATTATTTACTTTCATCAATGAATGAAATGCAGCGAATGAAGAAATGAAATGAATAATTTTGTGAACACATTTTACCTTCAAAACAGCAGTAACACTTCTATTTACACTTACACACAGTGTTTACGAAGGAACTCGACTGGTTGTTTGTTCCATCCCGGAGAAGTAAACACAGATCTTGTGTGGATGGAGACGTTCTCACATCCTTCTGTCTCTTCATGGAAATCCCACACACACTCCATGATGTAGAGATCAGGGCTCTGTGGGGGTGGGGGGGGGATTATATATATATATATATATATATATATATATATATATATATATATGGATTTAATTTCCATTTTTTTTCTTTTGTTCACTCACTTTGCATTTTATAAATTGACAAAAAAAATAAACAATCATTATTTATATTTCTGAAAGCATCCTTTGTTTACATATATTTATATATATATATATATATATATATATATATATATATATATATATATATATATATATATATATATATATATATATATATATAAATTTAAACTCTTAAGTTACTATTTGAGGGGCACGGTGGCTTAGTGGTTAGCACGTTCGCCTCACACCACCAGGGTCTGGGTTCGAGTCCCATCTTGGCCATGTGTGTGTGTGTGGAGTTTGCATGTTTGTTGCAACTTGACTATGATTTGTGTTATCTTGTGTTATTTAGTTTTAGAGACTCGCGATGTATAAACTTGTAAAATTGCAGTTTTATGCAGATCTGATCCTCGACTCCAGAGCGTAACGACGGTTCCTTCGTCTCACGCTGAGAGCCGCACATACCTGAAGCCCTGCAATCACATGTCTTGCATACCTCAGGGCACATGGCTCCCCCTGTCTCGGGTTACAGCCCCGCAGGCTCTCCTGCTACCTTCCTTTCCCTGGCATTACGCTTCCGAATGCGTTTTACACGGCGGCCTGAGAGCAGAGCTGAAGAAATGATGTCAGTTATACACAAAGATGGTTTGATGGGGAAGGGGGGGGGGGGGGGGTTAACCCTTAACCCTCTGTGCTCCAGGGGGCGCTGTATCATGGTCTGACCCTGTATTCTGACCCCAGCTTCCAAACAAGCTCGGATAAGTGAAGAAAGGAATTTCACCTCACGGGATCAAAAAAGTATGTAAAATAAATAATAAACATAAACATAATAATAATAATAGTTGTTATAATTATAGTAATAAAGTACTTTAAGACTTCTACTGCATGGTCCTTTCACCATCACACCTTTGTTATGCAGAAATAAAACCAAAAGTTATTTTAAATAGAGGTGGAAGCACAGTGGTTAAGGGCTTTGGGCTCTGGACTCGAAGCTCACAGGTTCGAATCCCACCACCACCTCCACTGTACCACTAGGGGGCCGTTCAGCAAAGACCTTAACCCTTAGTTGTATGTTGCTCTGGATAAGGGTGTCTGCCAAATGCTGTAAATGTAAAATCCATATATATATATATATATATATATATATATATATATATATATATATATATATATATTTTTTTTTTTATTATTATTATTTCTAATTAGCTAGTTTTTTTTTTTAGCTAATTAGCTCAGTGGTTCTAAGGCGCTGGGCTGCTGATCGGAAGATCCGGGTTCGAGCCCCGGTATGGCCAAGCTGCCGCCCTTGGGTCCTTGAGCAAGACCCTTAACCCTCTGTCCTCCAGGGGTGCCGTTTCATGGCTGACCCTGCGCTCTGACCCCCAGTTACCAACATCACAACAAGCTGGGATATGCGAAGAAAAAGAATTTCACCGTGCTGTAATGTATATGTGACCAATAAAGGATTATTATTATTATTATTATTATTATTATTATTATTATTATTATTAGATAGATAGAAGGATAGATATACAGATATATAGATAGATAGATATACAGATAGATATAGATATATAGATAGATAGAGATACAGATAGATAGATAGATAGATAGATAGATAGACAGATAGATAGATAGATCGATTGATAGATTGATAGATATCTATATGTATATAATAATAAAATGTCTTTAATTGCCGTATTAAATGCGTTTGTATATTTGTAATGTGTAGTTGTTACAAATATTCTTGGATACGAAAATATTTTCGAAAAAGGAAACAAAATTATGATTCCCTTTAAGAGAGCGGTAGTGTTTTTCGCTCTTTAATGAAGGAAGCGCACTTACTATGCGATTAATCGAAAACGAATTACTAAAAGAATCGGTAGCTTAGCACTAGTTGCGATTTGTCGAAAGCGTGAGGAGAATGTCAAATATTGATCACGATTTATTGGTCAATGACTAAATAATAAACATTCACTAATAATAATAATAATATGTAAACTAGGGCTGTCAAAGTGAACGTGTTAACCAAAACGTATAACCAGTTCAAATGGGAAGCAACCGGAACAGAATTCTTAAAGGAGCCACGTCCCATATTTGATATGTTTCATTAAAACAACCGCTGAAAAAAGTCAAATGAACAAGAACTTTCTATTAATAGAATAATTTCCAGAGTAAATATTATTTATATATATATATATATATATATATATATATTTAATATAATATATTTAATATATATTTCTTAAAGGGAGAGATTTTGAGAGAAATGTAAATAGCAATAACATCTGTTACAGTTAGTCAGATTATTAGACACATGAAAATGTACGGTATATTGAAAATGTGTCATTAATGTGCGATTAATCGCGATTAAACATTTGAATCGATTGACGGACAGAATATAAATGATTGCGCTTCCAAATTGTACCCAACGCACACTTTTTCTTTTTTTACACGCCAATGCACCGATGGCAGAATACAAGGGTGTGATATTAAACACTTGTGTCTGCCAATCACTGGAAGTGATGTTGGACTGGAAGTGCACAGTGCACATTTGTTTTGACACGGCCTAATACCGCTCTTAAACCTGGCCTTAGCCTAGACATGAGCCCCCCGTCTGCACGGCTGTAGAGTAGCTGACTGAGGTGCGGTAGTTAGGTAGTGGAGGTAGGTAGTGGAGGCTGAAGGAGAAAAGCCTTCCATGAGTGCGGCAAGGGCAGGAATGCGTCTGGCATGTTTCACAGAGAGCCAGCGGGAAAGCGAGCTGACGTCTCCGTTTCCTGTCTGTCAGACAATTCGATTATGCACTTCCCTTTACAAATCCCAATTCCGAACTTTCTTTCTTTATCTGCCTGTGACATTGTAGAGTCGGAGCGCGGCATCGCCAGACCGCCGTAAATCTTTCCGCCACCTCCTTCGTTTACACGCGTCGCTTACTGTCTAATTACCTGCAATAAGAAGGTCTTAAAAGCAGGACGATGTGGCACACCGGGGGGGCCTTGTTTTTGCATCCCTTTGGTCCGGTGTGTGTGTGTGTGTGTGTGTGTGTGAGGTGGTTGCTCAGTGGTTAAGGCATTGGTCTCTGACTCGGAAGATCACACGTTCAAATCCTATCACCACCGCTAAGCTGCCACTAGTGGGCCCTTGAGCAAGGCCCTTAACCTTCAACTGCCCAGGGGTCACCCTGGATACTGGTGTCTGCCAAATGCTGTAAATGGGCTTGTGTATATGTGTGTATATGTGTGTGTACGTGTGTGTGTGTGTGTGTGTGTGTGAGGTGGTTGCTCAGTGGTTAAGGCATTGGTCTCTGACCCGGAAGATCGCACGTTCAAATCCTATCACCACCGCTAAGCTGCCACTAGTGGGCCCTTGAGCAAGGCTCTTAACCTTCAACTGCTCAGGGGTCACCCTGGATACTGGTGTCTGCCAAATGCTGTAAATGGGCTTGTGTATATGTGTGTGTATGTGTGTGTGTGTGTGTGTGTGTGTGTGTGTGTGAGGTGGTTGCTCAGTGGTTAAGGCATTGGTCTCTGACCCGGAAGATCGCATGTTCAAATCCTATCACCACCACCAAGCTACCACTTGTGGGCCCTTGAGCAAGGCCCTTAACCTTCAACTGCTCAGGGGTCGCTCTGGATACTGGCGTCTAGCAAATGCTGTAAATGGGCTTGTGTATATGTGTGTGTGTGTGTGTGTGTGTGTGAGGTGGTTGCTCAGTGGTTAAGGCATTGGTCTCTGACCTGGAAGATCGCAGACGTTCAAATCCTATCACCACCGCTAAGCTGCCACTTGTGGGCCCTTGAGCAAGGCCCTTAACCTTCAACTGCTCAGGGGTCGCCCTTGATAAGGGTGTCTGCCAAATGCTGTAAATGTGGGTGTGTATGTGTTTATGTGTGTGTGTGTGTGTGTGTGTGTGTGTGTGTGTGTGTATATATGTGTGTGTTGGGGCTCCAATGAAAGGTTTATGCTCCAGACGCGAGGTAGCTTTCTAAATAGCCTTTATTTGTCACATATACAGTACAGTGGCTCAGTGGTTAAAGCATTCGAGCTCTGGACTGGAAGATCACAGGTTCAAATCCCAGCACCACCAAGTTGCTACTAGTGGGCCCTTGAGCAAGGCCCTAAACCTGTAATAGTTCGCTATTACAACTGAAGTAAATGTACATATTCCATATCTTTATCATGGGGTCAGCCATGATAAAGCGACCCCCTGGAGCAAAGAGTGGGTAGCTTAGTGGTTAAGGCATTGGCCCGAAAGAACGCAGGTTCAAATCCCCCTGCCACCAGTGGCACCCTCAATTAACCCTCAATTGCTCAGACGTAAGTTGCTCTGGATAAGGTAGTCTGGGAAATTCCGTAAATGTAAATGTAGGGTATCAGCTTGGCGAAATACTGGGGCTCAAACCCCCGACCTTCCGATCAGTATCCCAGTGCCTTAACCCAATGACCTACGCCCCGTTCCCGATAAATGCGGAAGTGAAAAGCAGGGTTCCTCGAACCGGGTCTGTATCGATGTGTGTGTGTGTGTGTGTGTGTGTGTTCGCAGGCCTGCAATGTTGAGTGCTGAGTCACACTCATGTGCTCCCAACCGAACACACACACACACTCACACGTCGGTCCCGGTGGAGCTCCTCGGGGATGGCTTCTCCGGACATGCATGGACACGTCTGTAAAGCGAGTGATTAGGCATTAGTGCCATCTGTTGGACAGTAGGGGAAGAAAAAAAAACAAAACAAACGAAGACGCCAATCATCTGCTAGGATTTTTGTGTTTTTGTTAGCAATCGCTAAACCCAGGGGCGTATTGTTTGCAGGCAGTGTAAACGTCACATGCACCACCTGGGCGCGGGTTCGACAACAATTCTATTGACTCGTCTATTGACTCGTCGTCCAAAATGCAACATTGTCTTTTTTTTGTGTGTGTGTTTGTGTGTGTGTGTAACCGATCAAACACCTGCCCTGCTTACGCGCCATTCAAACCCCGAGCTCAACCCGGAGCACCGGCTTCTGCCTGAATGCCCCGACCACGAGCTTTTGTCTTGGGGGGGATAAAGTGCTTATGTTTCTGAGTAACCATAATTGCACGTAATCGAGCGGCGAATAAAAGCGGCAGCTGGCGGCGTGCCGCGCGATAACTCATAAACGCCCGCAAACAAAACAATTAACAAAAGGAGAAGTATCGGATTTCATAAGTACATGGTCAAACAGGGGAGAGAAAAGAAACGCCGGGTGTTGATACACTGTATCCGCCTCCCCAACAATTCACCTGCCACTGTCTCTCAGCGCCGCCATTGAAGCCGCGCCGGGCGTTTTGTTCCTCGGAGCGCGCCGATGCGTGTGTCATCGCTCTCCACTTTACGGGTCTCAACCTCAGGTGCAAAGAGCAGCAGCCCTGCCGGACACCTTGTTGTGGTTATGTGCGAGTCCCGCCTTTACCTGGTGCTCCTGATTGAAGTCGGGGCGGTCTCTGTGTTTGGAGTAAACACGCGGCCGATTCGGAGGCGGCCGGCTTTCAGGGGCGAGTAAACACGGCCTGATGGGACGTGCGCCGCCAGGGTCCTCGCCAATGCCCCGTCATGATGACAGCTCCTGTTAGAGGGGTTTTTGTGACACACACACGGTACACAGGAACACTTATTTACCCACATGCACACAAAAGGCATGAGATGGTGCTGCACACAGCTGGCTTCATCTTCGTCATCTAATCACCTGATTGTGATGTGAAACAAATCCAGTTTGTAGGGACGTTTTATCAAGGCTGACTTATTCTACGTTTTATCAAGGCTGACTTATTCTAGCGCCAAATTTTATAAGCATTAGCATTATAAGCATTATCACACAGCTTATTCATGATATATATATATATATATATATTTTTTTTTTTAATGGTCTTTATTGGTCACATATACATTACAGCACAGTGAAATTCTTTTCTTCGCATATTCCAGCTTGATGTGTTGGTAGTTGGGTTTCAGAGGTCAGAGCGCAGGGTCGGCCATGATACGGCGGCCCCTGGAGCACAGAGGGTTAAGGGTCTTGCTCAAGGACCCAAGGGCGGCAGCTTGGCCATACCAGCACCCCAGCACCTTAGACCACTGAGCTACCCCTCTCCCCACAATATATATATATATATATATATATATTGTGAGGATGAGGACTGGATCCCCTTTCATCTCCAAATTTCTTTCTTCCTCGTAATATCTAAGGGATCATTACTTTGCCACATTTGCCTCGACTTGTATATATCAGGAATAAATACACAACAAATTGTTTGTTTTGAGACAGTGTCTATTAGATAAAGCAATATAGGAATAACATTGGATATATATATATATATATATAAGTGGGGCACGGTGGCCTAGTGGTTAGCACGTTCGCCTCACACCGCCAGGATCCGGGTTCGATTCCCGTCTCGGTCATGTGTGTGTGTGGAGTTTGCATGTTCTCCCCCGTGCCTCAGGGGGTTTTTCTCCGGGTTCTCCGGTTTCCTCCCCCAGGTCCAAAAAAAAAAACATGCACGGTAGGTTGATTGGCACCTTGGAAAAATTGTCCCTAGTGTATGAATGACTGTGTGTGTGTGTGTGCCCTGCGATGGGTTGGCATTCCAATCCAGGGTGTATCCTGCCTTAATGCCCATAGACGCGCCTGAGATAGACACAGACTCCCTGTGACCCTGAGAGGGAAGATCGGATAAAGCGGTAGAAAATGAATGAATGAATGAATATATATATATATCTATATATATATATATATATATATATATATATATATATATATATATATATATATATATATATATATATATATATATGTCTTGCTTAATTCAGAATTCAGAATTAAAATATTAAAAAGAAAATTCTATACAATAACATATATATTGTGCATATCCGCAGCTGTTATATTTATTATACTATTATATTCGTTTATTTATTTTATTTGCCGAACACACACTTAGGTGTGTGTTTTGTACCTATCAAATCAAATCACAATGTCAACAATGTGATTTTTAGAGCACATTTAAAAGTATTTGTTTTAAATTTGCATCAATAAACAATAAATATATATATATATATATATATATATATATATATATATATATATATATATTATATATATATATATATATATATATATATATATATATATATATATATATATATATATTCATTCATTCATCTTCTACCGCTACCTTTCTATCCGATCTTCCCTCGGGTCACGGGGAGTCTGTGTCTATCTCAGGAGTCTATGGGCATTAAGGCAGGATGCACCCTGGATGGAAATGCCAACCCATCACAGGACACACACACACACACACACATTCATACACTAGGGTACAATTTTCCAAGGTGCCAATCAACCTACCGTGCATGTTTTTGGACCGGGATGGAAAGGAACCGGGAGGAAACCGAGAGAACCCGGAGAAAAACCCTCTGAGAGACACGGGGAGAACATGCACAAAAACTCCACACACACATGGCCGAGACGGGAATCGAACCCGGACCCTGGTCGGTGTGAGGCGAACGTTTGTTAACCACTAAAGCCACCGCGCCCCTAGTTATTATATTAGATATATATATATATACATATATATATATATATATATATATATATATATAATTTTTTTTTATTAGTTATTTTATTTTATTGTATATATATTTAGCAGTAGATGTACTTAATTTTAATTTGTGAGTAATATTTTCTATGTAGATGGATTTTTCCTTGTCTCGTGAGCGTGTTCTTCCAGCACCATTCAGCACTGCCTTCGTCTTCAATACACTGCTGTCTGTCTGAACCAAAGCAAGAAAACCAAAGAAATAAAACTGCACCATATTGAAACATATCACGTGTTTTCAATGTACCATAAAGTTAATACTTTTCATGTTTCTAATACTCTAATTAACTGTAACAACAAATGTTCTAATTGATATACAAAATCTCTCCCTTTAATAAAATGATTAATTTATTATTTATTTTTCTTTGGAAATGATTCTTTTAAATATTAATTTCTAGTTAATTTCAATGTTTGTTATTTGTTTATTAGTGGTTTTAAGTGTAAAATATGGGACGTGGCCCCTTTAAGAATTGTGTTCCGGTTTGCTTTTCCATATAAACTGGTGATACGGTTGTTTAGGTTATACGGAAGCGCTTTATTGCGTTCGGTAAAAAAAAATGCGCTTTATTGCAGTAATACGGATTTGGGAATGCGATGCGCTTGCGTAAGGTTCCATACGGTAATATACGCTAATATAGTGAGGAGATCGTATACCTGTTGTGAATGCGCAGATAGTAGGCGTAATTCGGGGGGAGGAGGGGGAAATTTCAGGAATCGTGAGTGGATGCACTGAACGTTTATTTATTCATTCGTTCTTTATTGTTCGGGTTTCGTTCATTCGCCAACACGACGCAGAGTGAAGGAGCGGATCACTCACATAGTAATGCACACTGCGTTAATCACACATTAATAACATTCAAGTCAAGTCAAGAGGTTTTATTGTCATTTCAACCACATATAGCTGACACAGTACACAGTGAAATGAGACAACGTTTCTCCAGGACCCCGGTGCTTACACAAAACAACATATAACACAAACACAACAACACAATGCTGAGGACGAGACTAAGTTTGTCCTAGCTACATAAAGTGCATCGTGTGCAACCTGGCGGTGCAAACAGCGCAAAGACAGAACAGGACTGTGTTCACAACACGAGACAGTGCATAACAAACAACTATAACACAATAAAATAAAATTAAAAATAAAGAAAACACAAACAACGACCTAGTGCAAACGTATTGTAAACAATTGTATCACAGTTTGACTAGTGTGCAAAAGTACAAGTAGAGCAGCAGTGTGTAAAATAAAAAGTGCAAAATGTGCATGTAAACAGTAACATTCGTGCCTTTAAAGTAAATTTACATTAATGTGTTAATAACTATATATATATATATATATATATATATATATATATATATATATATATATATATATATATTATATGAAGACAAGAAAGAAACACAAAGGGAATCCACTTCCACTTCTTTTTTTCTCAGACATTGGTTGGACTTTCCTGCCATTATCATACTGGATACTGGAATGGGATAGTCTGGGAAAACTGGGAATAACTACTGGAAAAAATAACAGTCCTTGGTCACTGACACGGACATCTGGCTCGCCTGTACATCAGTGTTATTATATTAAAGTTGTCTGGAGTTTGGCATCACGGCAGACTTTTAAAAAGGACGCAAAACACACAAATCACATGTAGCTTTTTTCAGAGGACGACACACTGCCGTTTTGTAAAGAGAGAAAATAGAATAGAACGACAAAAAGAAACAGAAAAGGAAAAAAAAAAAAAAAAAATAAATCCCTGACGTAGAGGATTTCGGGTTTGAGGGTGATTAAAATGTTCATAAAACGCGAAGGTCATTTGGGTCACGGAGACAAAACGAGCGTTTGTCCTTCTGTGGAAGTGCAGTGCTGTGGAGATGACAGACGGCCGCCTCTGATTGGCCGGTTCCTGCTCGGATGGGATTTGCTGTCAACAGGTCCCAATTAGGCCAATCAGAATGGAAGGAAGTGGCTCAGAGAGGACACTTTGTTAGCGGCTCTGTTTGTAAAGGCGAGGCCGAAAAAAAAACAAAAACACAATCGCCTGTTCATTGCCCCCCCCACCCCCCCACACACACACACACCATACACCCCCCTCCGGCTGACCCGTTTCTGATTCCAGCACGGATTCTGTCCTGCCTCATTTTTTTCCCTCTTTTCTTGACCTCTGCATTTTTTCCTGTCCAATGAGACCAATAAAAGAGGCATTGTTGTGTTGTTGTGCAGGTTTTAATGTAGCCGTTGATATAAATGTGGCTTCTTATTGTGTCTGGGGCTTTTGGACACCGAAATGAGACGACATCCTGCTATAAATGTGTCGTCGGAGCCCGCTGAGGTGGCACGCAACAAAACGGCGACAATACGCTGGAAATAGCGCACAATACGCAATTCTGTCACACAGTGCAGGACCTCATTCTCACTCGATCGCACACGTTCCCCGCGTTCACGCTCGGGTTCTTTCACATACACAACATGCACAAACTTATTGTACATTTCAACACGATACGCACAAATAGTATCCAGTCAGACACGAGCTTGCCAAAATGAGCGAACAAGAGGAGAAGAAGAAGAAGAAGAAGAAGAAGAGAGAGAATAAAGAGACAAGAAGAAGAAGAAGAAGAGAAGAAGAAGAGAAGAAGAGAAAGAAGAGAAGAGGAGAGAAGAGGAGGGGGACGGGGAAGAGGAGGAAAGCGGAGATTACAGGAGAAGATGGAGAAGAGAAGGAGAAGAGAAGAGGAAAGAAAAGACGACAAAAGATGAGACAAGAGGAGAGGAAAAGGGAGAGAATAAGAGAGGAGAGAAGATTACAGGAGAAGACAAGAGAAGAGATAAAAAGTGAAAAAAAAAAGCCAACAAGCGAAGATGAGAAAGAGAGGACAGAGAGAGGATAAAAAGAAAAAAGAGAGATCACAGGAGGAGAAGAGAAAAGAAAAAGGAAAAGACAGAAACAGAAGAAAAAAAGAGAAGAGAGGGGAAAAGGAGATTACAAGAGAAGAGAAGAGCTAAAATTTGAAAAGCCAACAAAAAATTTGAAATGAGGACAGGAGAGGAGAAAAAAAGGCAGATTACAGGAGACAAGAAGAGAAGAGAAGAGTTTAAAAGAGAAAAAAATGACAAGATGAGAAATGAGGACAGGAGAGGAGAAAAAGGGAGATTACAGAGAAAACAGAGGAAGAAAGAGAAGAGAGAAGAAGACAAGAAAATAAAAAAAAGAGAGACAAAGAGTAAGGGAAAAATTCTTAACAAAGAGAAAAAAAAAATGGACAAGATGAGAAATGGGTTACAGGAGGGGAGAGGAGGAGAAAAAGGGAGAAGTAGAATAGAAGGAGAAGAGAAGAAAGAGAAAAGAAAGAAAAGTTTAAAAGGACAAAAAAAAAGAAAAAAAACAGAAAGAAAAAAAAAAAAAAAATGACCCTGGGTTTAAAAGAGATGAAGAAAATGACTTTTTGAAAAGGGGAGAAGAATAAGGGGAGAGGAGTGTTTTTTAGAAGAGAAATGAGAGAGACCTGAGAGAGAGGACCAAAGGGAGATTACAGGAGAGAGAAGAGAAGAGAAAGAGAGACAAAGAAGAAGAGAAAAAAAAGAAACAAAAAAGATTTTTGAGGAGATGAAAAGGAGAGGAAAAGAGGGGATACAGGAGAGGAAGAGAAAAATGGAGATTACCATGAGAAGAGAAGAGTTAAAAAGAGAAAAAATGAACAAGATGAGAAATGAAGACAGGAGAGGAGAAAAAGGGAGATTACATGAGACAAGAAGAGAGAAGAGAGAAGAAAAGACAAAGAAACAGAAAGGAAAAGACAAAAGAAAAGAGATGATGAAAGAAGGAGAGGGGAAAAAGAGATTACAGGAGAAGAGAAGAGCTAAAATTTGAAAAGCGGGAGATTACAGGAGAAGAGAAGAGAAGAGAAGAGAAGTGTTTAAAAGAGAAAAAAATGACAAGATGAGAAATGAGAACAAAAGAGGATAAAAAGGGAGATTACATGAGAAGAGAAGAGAAGAGAAAAGAAGACAAAAGAAGAGAACAACAAAAGCAACAAAAAAAGAAACAAAAAAAGGGAGATTACATGAGAAGAGAAGAGAAGAGAAAAGACAACAAAAGATGAGAAGAGAGGACAGGAGAGGAGAAAAAAAGGGAGATTACATAAGAAGAGAAGAGAGAGAAAAAGACAACAAAAGATGAGAAGAGAGGGGGAAAATAGAGATTACAGGAGAAGAGAACAGAAGAGGTAGAAAGTAAAAAGACAAAAAAGATGAGAAGAGAGGACAAGTCCAGAGCGGCCCTGAGGAGAAAAAAGGGAGGGAGATTACAGGAAAACGAGAAAAGAAAGAAAAGAAAAGAAAAGAAAACAACAAAAGATGAAAGACAAGAAAAAGGACAGGAGAGGAGAAAAAAAGGGAGATTACATGAGAAGAGAAGAGCTAAAAAGTGAAAAGCCGATAAAGATAAAAGATGAGGAGAGGACAAGAGAGGAGAAAAAGAAGAGAAGAGTTAAAAAGAGAAAAGACGACAAAGGATGAGACGACATTATTTACACGTTCTAATACGATGTCGTTTGCGTTGCAGCACGTCGTCCTAATAATTTCTACTTTCTATACGTTCTAATACAATTATGTTTCCATAGTAACTGCTCATGCTAGTCAATGTTCGTTTCCATAGTTACAGGTTGTTATCGTTTCTATAGTAACGTCTCAATACTCTTATTATTTCCACAATAAACGCTCATACAGTTTCCATCAGTTTGTTCTAATACATTGTTTCTATATTAACAGTTTATATAAATACGTTATTGTGTCCATAGCAACAGAAAATTCACATATATTACTGTTTCTATAGAAACATCTTTCTCTGTCAACATCTCGTACGTTATTATTTACACAATAAAAGCGTGTATAGTATTGTTTTCATAGAAACAGTTTATTTGGATACTTTGTTGTTTGTATAACAACAATTGTGTTATTGTTTTCGTATTGTTTTCTCTGTCAACATCTCGTACGTTATTATTTACACAATAAAATGTTTTTTGCGCTTGTTTTGGTTTGTTATGTTCGTGTATAGTATCTTTTTTTTATAGAAACAGTTTATTTGGATACTTTGTTGTTTCTATAATAATAATTTTGTTATTGTTTTCATATTGTTTTCTTTTGTAACGACTAGTACGTGATTATTTACACAATAAAAGCGTGTATAGTATCTTTTTTTATAGAAACAGTTTATTTGGATACTTTGTTGTTTCTATAATAAGAGTTTTGTTATTGTTTTCATATTGTTTTCTTTGGTAATATCTCATACATTATTATTTACACAATAAAAGCAATTATTGTTTCCATAGCAGCAGTTTATATGTTGTTATTCCTATAATCATTTTGTTATTGTTTTCGTATTGTTTTCTCCGTTAACGACTCGTACATTCTTATTTACACAATAAAAGCGTGTATAGCATCGTTTTCATAGAAACCGTTTATTTGGATACTTTGTTGTTTCTATAATAATAATTTTGTTATTGTTTTCATATTGTTTTCTTTTGTAACGACTAGTACGTTATTATTTACACAATAAAAACGTGTATAGTATCTTTTTTTTATAGAAACAGTTTATTTGGATACTTTGTTGTTTCTATAATAACAGTTTTGTTACTGTTTTCGTATTGTTTTCTCCGGTAACGTCTCGTACGTTATTATTTACACAATAAAAGCGTGTATAGTATCGTTTTCATAGAAACCGTTTATTTGGATACTTTGTTGTTTGTATAACAACAATTGTGTTATTGTTTTCGTATTGTTTTCTCTGTCAACATCTCGTACGTTATTATTTACACAATAAAAGCGTGTATAGTATCTTTTTTTAATAGAAACAGTTTATTTGGATACTTTGTTGTTTCTATAATAACAGATGTTATTGTTTTCGTATTGTTTTCTCCAATAACATCTCGTACGTTATTATTTACACAATAAAATCGTGTATAGTATCTTTTTTTTTATAGAAACAGTTTATTTGGATACTTTGTTGTTTCTATAATAATAATTTTGTTATTGTTTTCATATTGTTTTCTTTTGTAACGACTAGTACGTTATTATTTACACAATAAAAGCGTGTATAGTATCTTTTTTTTTTAATAGAAACAGTTTATTTGGATACTTTGTTGTTTCTATAATAACAGATGTTATTGTTTTCGTATTGTTTTCTCCAATAACGTCTCGTACGTTATTATTTACACAATAAAATCGTGTATAGTA
>JACRUU010000019.1:3170954-3175954 GCA_030449085.1 Kryptopterus vitreolus | reverse complement strand
GGCCTTTGTGTTTCAGCCCTAATGTAGTAGGGATATAAATGCCAGGAGGTGTGGCCTTTGTGGTTTGATCTTAGTGAGGGGGCGTGGCCTTAGTGTTTCTAAGTTTGTGGGCGTGGCCTTTGTGTTTCAGCCCTAACGTAGTAGGAGTATAAATGCAAGGAGGTGTGGCATCCGTGTTTTGGTCTTAGTGAAGTGGGCGTGGCGTTATTGTTTCTACGTTTGGGGGCGTGGCCTTTGTGTTTCAACCCTAATGTAGTAGGGGTATAAATGCAAGGAGGTGTGGCCTCTGTGTTTCAGTCCCATTAAAGGAGGTGTAGAAATGTGAGGAGGCGTGGCCTCTATGTTTCAGTCCCAGTGAAGGAGGCGTGGCCTTAAGTTTACTGAATTTTTATGATAATTGAGGTTGCTGGCCAATCAAGGTACAGTATGCAAATTATATGGAAATAGAGATTTCTTTCCTTTGCTAATCTGAACTGACAAAACGGTTTGGTTGTTTTGTTTCACAAAAACAAACAAACAAACAAATGGCAAACGAGCTCAACTACAGTGACGTGCATTATCTAATTTAAACAACTCAGTTGCTATGATGTTTAGGGGCCTTACTCAGGGGCCCGGGTGTTAAAGTCCAATGTCTTAACCACTTAACTTGCGATACAATTAAATAAAAAAATAAAGTCAGAAGGTGGCGTCTGTAGCATTTCTGTCAGTCAGAGCCGTTAGCACGTAACAAAATCACTTCAGCGAATGCTGTTTCCCCGCACTGCATAAAACCGGGGGGTCAAAGTTGACAGCAAGAACACGGCTACCAGGAGGGAGTGGACAGAACGTCCCGCTGTGAGACATGTGCCGAGACGCCGCGTGTTCACCTCAGACACAGCGTGAGCTTAAAGAGGGAAAAGGAGCAGAACTGAAAACACAAACCCAATCTGCCATCCCCACCACACACACACACACACACACACACACACATGTGCATATGTGTCCTAAGCATGTGTGTGCGTTATAAGCGTGTGTGTGTGTGTGTGTGTGTGTCATAAGTAATTGGTTATATGGGTGCATGGGTGTGAGTGTGTGTCCTAAGCGTGTGCGTCCTCTATGTTTGTGCGTTCTCAACACTCGTGTGTGTGTGTGTGTGTGTGTGTGTGTGTGTTATTTTTACTTCACACTAAGGACACACATTGATTCCAATAGAAATATTATTGCTCTCAGGTTCACCGGTACCTACAGGTCAGAAACGGAGCGTCACAGTTAGACGGATCGTTCCCGGCGACGGTGCGAGGACATGAAAGCATATTTCCTGTACAGAATGACGAGGAGCGAGTGAGTTATGGTGGAGACCTCCCCGCTCGTCTCCGTGTCTCTGCATGCGAGCGCTGAAACCGTAGCCTCTCAGATCATGTTCGCGCAGGAGGCCCGGTCGCGGCCCGCCTTTGTGTCCGGGAGTCCGCTGCAGAAAGGACGGGACGGGGACAGATGTAAGAGAAAGCCGCAGGAGAGAGGAACTCGTCTTTCTCTCCTTTTCTCCGCGCATCTCTCCATCTCGGGACGGTATCAGGTGGAGCTCCCCAACATTTATTATTGAACAATGCGTGCTGTCACACTCACGCTGTCTGTGAAAATCCCACACACACACACACACGCGCGCACACACACACACACACACACATTCACAAGTAAGTACATTCCTAAGTGAAAATGTCCAAATTGGGCCCAATTAGTCATTTTCTCTCGTCAGTGTCATGTGACTCGTTAGTGTTACAACATCTCAGGTGTGAATGGGAATCAGGTGTAAAGGTGTAGATGTAGATAAAGGTGATAAAGGTGTAGATGTAGATAAAGGTGTAGATGTAGATAAAGGTGTAGATGTAGATAAAGGTGTAGGTGCAGATAAAGGTGTAGATGTAGATAAAGGTGTAGATGTAGATAAAGGTGTAGGTGCAGGTGAGATGTAGATAAAGGTGAAGATGTAGATAAAGGTGAAGATGTAGATAAAGGTGATGTAGATGTAGATAAAGGTGAAGATGTAGATAAGGTGTAGGTGATAATGGTGTAGATGTAGATAAAGGTGTAGATAAATGTAGATAAAGGTGTAGATGTAGATAAAGGTGTAGATGTAGATAAAGGTGTAGATGTAGATAAAGGTGTAGATGTAGATAATGGTGTAGATGTAGATAAAGGTGTAGGTGTAGATAAAGGTGTAGATGTAGATAATGGTGTAGATGTAGATAAGGTGTAGGTGTAGGTGTAGATAAAGGTGTAGATGTAGATAAAGGTGTAGGTGTAATGTAGATGTAGATAAAGATGTAGATAAAGGTGTAGATGTAGATAATGGTGTAGATGTAGATAAAGGTGTGTAGGTAGATAAGGTGTAGATGTGATAAAGATGTAGATAATGTAGATAGTGTAAATGGTAAAGGTGAAGATGTAGATAAAGGTGTAGATGTAGATAAAGATGTGATAAAGGTGTAGATGTAGATAAAGGTGTAGATGTAGATAAAGGTGTAGATGTAGATAAAGGTGTAGATGTAGATAAAGGTGTAGGTGTAGATAAAGGTGAAGATGTAGATAAAGGTGAAGATGTAGATAAAGGTGAAGATGTAGATAATAAAGGTGTAGATGTAGATAAAGGTGTAGATGTAGATAATGGTGTAGATGTAGATAAAGGTGTAGGTGTAGATAAAGGTGTAGATGTAGATAATGGTGTAGATGTAGATAAAGGTGTAGGATGTAGATAAAGGTGTAGATGTAGATAATGGTGTAGATGTAGATAAAGGTGAAGATGTAGATAAAGGTGATAAAGATGTAGATAAAGGTGTAGATGTAGATAAAGGTGTAGATGTAGATAAAGGTGTAGATGTAGATAAAGATGTAGATGTAGATAAAGGTGTAGATGCAGATAAAGGTGAAGATGTAGATAAAGGTGAAGATGTAGATAAAGGTGAAGATGTAGATAAAGGTGAAGATGTAGATAAAGGTGAAGATGTAGATAAAGGTGAAGATGTAGATAAGGTGTAGGTGATAATGGTGTAGATGTAGATAAAGGTGAAGATGTAGATAAAGGTGATAAAGGTGTAGATGTAGATAAAGGTGATGTAGATGTAGATAAAGATAAAGTGATGTAGATGTAGATAAAGGTGAAGATGTAGATAAAGGTGAAGATGTAGATAAAGGTGAAGATGTAGATAAAGGTGAAGATGTAGATAAAGGTGAAGATGTAGATAAAGGTGAAGATGTAGATAAAGGTGAGGTGTAGATGTAGATAAAGGTGAAGATGTAGATAAAGGTGATGTAGATGTAGATAAAGGTGAAGATGTAGATAAAGGTGAAGATGTAGATAAAGGTGAAGATGTAGATAAAGGTGAAGATGTAGATAAAGGTGTAGATGTAGATAAAGGTGAAGATGTAGATAAAGGTGTAGATGTAGATAAAGATGTAGATGTAGATAAAGGTGTGTAGATAAAGGTGAAGATGTAGATAAAGGTGCAGAAGATGTAGATAAAGGTGTGTAGATGTAGATAAGGTGTAGATGTAGAGTAGTAGGTAGAGGTGCTGTAAGATAAAGGTGAGAAGATAAAGGTGTAGATGTGTAGATAAAGATGTGTAGATAAAGGTGTAGATGTAGATAAGGTGTAGATGTAGAGGTGTAGGTAAGATGTAGGTGTAGATGTAGATAAGGTGTAGATGTAGATAAATGGTGTAGATGTAGATAAAGGTGTAGATGTAGTAGTGTAAGATGTAGATGTAGAATGTAGATAAAGGTGTAGGTGTAGATAAAGGTGTAGATGTAGATAAAGGTGTAGATGTAGATAAAGGTGAGGTAGATAAAGGTGTAGATGTAGATAAGGTGTAGATGTAGTAAGATGTAGATAAAGGTGAGGTGTAGATGTAGATAAAGGTGTAGATGTAGATAATGGTGTAGATAAATGTGTAGAGGTGGATGTAGATAAAGGTGTAGATGTAGATAATGTAGATGTAGATGTAGATAAAGTAGTGTAGATGTAGATAATGGAGATGTAGATGTAGATAAAGGTGTAGATGTAGATAAAGGTGAAGATGTAGATAAAGGTGTAGATGTAGATAAAGATGTAGATGTAGATAAAGGTGTAGATGTAGATAAAGGTGTAGATGTAGATAAAGGTGTAGATGTAGATAAAGGTGTAGATGTAGATAAAGGTGAAGATGTAGATAAAGGTGTAGATAAAGGTGTGTAGATGTAGATAAAGATGTAGATGTAGATAAAGGTGTAGATGTAGATAAAGGTGTAGATGTAGATAAAGGTGTAATGTGATAAGGTGTAGATGTAGATAAAGGTGTAGATGTAGATAAAGGTGTAGATGTAGATAAAGGTGTAGATGTCAAACAAAAAGCATTAGTGTTTATCCAGAGGAACAAAAACCAGAAAGCAACCATTGTATCAACAAACACCATTCACACACACACACACACACACACACAAACACACACGCGCACACACACACACACACACACACACACACATTCATTCATTCATTCATAATCATCTCTCTATTGTAATGTTAAAAGCATCTCATTCATGGTGTGTTGATCCTGACAAGTGTGTGTGTGTGTGTGTGTGTGTGCATGCATGTCCCTACACCTCTAACCAGCCACCCTACACACACACACATACACACACACACACACACACACACACACACACACTCAGTGTCACGCCTTGTTGTTCTCGATGCGGGTGAGATGAATATCAGGATCCCTGGAGGCTCCTGTGTGAATGAGCTCAGTTCTTCACACGTTCCTGTTCCTCACTCCTGCCTGGAGATCAGAGCTGACTGTGGTGCGGTGATGAGTCAGCGCGTTAAGGATACACGGCAGAGACAAGCTTCTACCATTTTACACAACAAACAATAACTAGCAATAGACGACATTTTACATGAAGATCTCATTTGCATCGGTTGGAAGATGTGGAAGACTATTTTTGTTTATTTCTATTTCTTTTTCTTCTTTTTGTTTGTTTTCAGGGT
>JACRUU010000019.1:3158454-3168454 GCA_030449085.1 Kryptopterus vitreolus | reverse complement strand
GTGGATGTGAGTGTGTATGTGTGTATGTATGTGTGTGTGTGTGTGTGTGTGTGTGTGGACAGTGTGTACGGTGTGTGTGTGTAGTGTGTGTGTGTGTGGTGTGTGGTGTGTGTGTGTGTATATGTGTGTGTGTAGGTATTGGACGTGTGTAGTGTAGTGTGTGTGATGTGTGTGTGGGTTGTGTTTGTTGTGTGTATGTGTGTGGTGTGTGTGTGTGTGTGTGTGTGTGTGTGTGTGTGTGTGTGTGTGTGTGTGTGTGTGTGTGTGTGTGTGTGTGTGTGTGTATAGTAGGTATTGGACAGTGGATGTGAGTAGGGAGGATGAGTCCTGCACTGTGAGTGACGTGAGCAGGATCTCCTGCATTCCTGAGCTTTTAAATGCTGCTTATTACGGCCCAAAACAGACAGATATTTGTTAATGAATCCACATGCTTTAGTAACTTTAGACTCAGGAGCCTCTCCTGTGTGCCCTGGGGATCACCAGCTCGCTGACTGTGGGTCAGGGCTCAAGGTCAAAGGTCAAAGTTCACCTGGCTCCGAGGGCCCTCTCGGCTCTAACGGGGCAGTTATCCGGGGCTAATGGGTTTGTAAAAGTAGCGGGGTAAAACAACACACAGTTAAACTGTAGCTTTCCAACGCGCTGCTTATGTGTGTGTGTGTGTGTGTGTGGTGTGTGTGTGTGTGTGTGTGTGTGTGTGTGTGTGAGCCGCATGTTTATAGTCCCTGGTGTTTCATTTTTTACAATTTTTTTCTTAGATGGAGACTAAAAGCACTTTAACGCTGTGGATCAGGGCGTTTTCTTAACGCCTCTAAATGTAAATGGAATGGTCCAGACTAATGTTAGAAAATAATCTGACATTAATATGTTTGCTATATTTTTCTTTGTTAAAAAAATGCAGCTTTCTTTTCCATTAATAATCAACCATATAATTAATTAGTGAGTTATGATTGGTGTTTATTACATCATAGAAAGATCCGGAGGAAAATGTGTATGTGTATATATCACCTGTAATACACACATCTATTCTAGTCATAGTGATCTAGTGATATGACCACCAGCTTAATGTTCCCCTCATTGTTCCCCTAATGTTCTGCTCGTTGTTCCCCAATGTTTCTCCAAATGTTCCCCCAATATTCCCCTTATTGTTCCCCCAATGTTCCTCCCAATGTTCCACTAATTGTTCCCCCAATGCTCCTCCCAATGTCCCCCTCATTGTTCCCCCAATGTTCCCCTAATGTTCCCCTCATTGTTCCCCCAATTCTCCTCCCAATGGTCCCCTCATTGTTCCCACAATGTTCCTCTTACTGTTCCTCACAATGTTCCCCTCATTGTTCCCCTAATGTTCCGCTCATTGTTCCACCCATGTTCCTCCCAATGTTTCCCCATGTTCCTCCCTATGTTCCCCTCATTGTTCCCCCAATGCTCCCCCCAATGTCCCCTTCATTGTTCCCCCAATGTTCCTCTTACTGTTCCACCAATGTTCCCCTAATGTTACGCTCATTGTTCCCCCAATGTTCCTGCAATGTTCCTCCAAATGTTCCTCCCAATATTCCTCCTAATGTTCCTCCCAATGTTCCACTTATTGTTCCCCCAATGTTCCTCCCTATGTTTCCCTCATTGTTCCCCCAATGTTCCTCTTACTGTTCCTCTCATTCTTCCTCCAATGCCCCCCCATTGTTCCCCCAATGTTCCTTTCAATGTTCCGTTCACTATTTCCCTCTGTGTTCCTGTAATGTCTCTCCTCAGGCTGTTCTCTTTTCTCATATCACTGTTATAATTGCTGCACTTCTCGCTCAGTGTTCTTGCGCCCCCTATTGGACACACGAATAGATTGTTTCAGCACCCATTGTTAACCAGAACATGTTTAAAACAGGAAACAATCCCTCAGTGCATCATCACACGGCGAAGTATATACACTATAATCCATAAAACATTCTCCTGCATTACACACAGCCACAACTCTGATATTCATCTTTCTGCTATTAATAAAGATTCTTAATTATTAATAATGTTAATCATAATAATCATAATAATTGTTTTCATTATTAGATATTGTTATAAACATTTAGATGTTTTTATTTGCACATTTCAGCTTAATTCGTAAATTAGTATATATTTAAATATCATCAAAAGATTTTATACATTTACATAATTTATATAAATAAATGTAAAATAACATAAATATTCTACTTCTTTTTCTTCATCTTCCTCTTCTACTATTATTATTATTATTATTATTATTATTATTATTATTATTATTATTATTATTATTATTATTATTATTATTATTGGTTTTTCTTACATTATATGTAGGTTTTATATATTTTATGGTAAACATGATGAATTCTATGAAATTGTAATTATTGTAATTATGAAAATGTAATTATTTGATCTAAAGAAATATTTATTCACAACTCACATCATTCATTTCTAGCATGACTGATTCTGGGCTTGGTTTGGTTTTGCTTCCTCAGCCTGCATCAGCAGCATCAGGAACACGAGAAAGTGCCTTCCAGTCAAACTTAAACTTAATCCTGATCTCAGGTTTATTCAGATTCATTACTTTCCCGTATTTAATTATTTTATTTATTTCTGTATTTATTTCTGTCCATTCAGGCATTCAGAGCTTTTTGTTTAAGCACTGCTGTGTTTGACCTAACCACACGATCTAATGTGTGTGTGTGTGTGTGTGTGTGTGTGTGTGTGTGTGTGTGTGTGTGTGTGTGTGTGTGAGGCCAAGTTTCGGCCAAGGCTTGCCCAGGGCTATAAGACCCAATGAGGCGGGACTTGAAAATCCTGTACAGTTGAGTCTCAACACCTCGAAACACAAACTCATTATAAACTGCTTTAATTTCTTAATTTCTTTGTCTCACCATAAACATACTTATAACGGATATATATATATATATATATATATATATATATATATATATATATATATATATATATATATATATATATAATATATATAATAACAGATTTATTCCTGAGTTTTTTTGCTGATATAAATATATATATATATATATATATATATATATATATATATATATATATATATATTATTAGTAGTAGTAGTAGTAGTATTATTATTAGTATTATTATTAATATCGGCCAAAAAAAAAAAAACCCTAAGAAAAAAAAACTGTTTAAAACAGATTAATTCTATGGATTTTTTTTTCTAGTTGTATAAAATTTGCGGTACATTGTTTTATCATTCACGGCAAATGGCATGAAATTGTTAAAAAAATATATTTGAATGCAGCTTTTTATATAATGATATTTGAATATGAGTATCGTATGAAAACATAAAAACTTTAATTTGGTTTCAGGTATTCAAATGATAAATATGACATCAAGTAAATATCACAGAACAGTCGAAGAATTACTGGTTACTAACGATTATTTTGATCAGTTAATCGGACGATTATTATTATTATTATTATTATTATTATTAATCGGATTTAAATAAAACCATAATTTAGAGTATTTATGCATGCAAGTGCACATTAAAATAAAAATAAAAAAAAGCAAAAGGCACATATTGAGTTGCACTATCTGTTATTTGTGTATTTGAAAGCTTTTAGTGCTGCTGGATGAGAAGTGCATGGGGGATTTTCTCCTGCGAACAAATTCACTCGTGCTGGATTTCTTTCTGGAAAAGGAACAAACAAACAAACAAACAAAAAAAAAACACAACAGTGAATAAATATGTTATTGTTTATGCTCCTTTAGTATTTAATGTTTGTAATGTTGAGGTGATTGCGCAACCTCGCGAGTCAAGACGGAACAGATCTAGTGCGACTGTCCCGAAGTAAACAAACAAACAAACAAGCAAACAAACAAACAAACAGTTTCTACAAACACACTTTAATTCCACTGTACCATTTTCGCATGATTAAGAAACACCGTGCAGTTTTTACTTACCGTGCTGATGTTTCATCTCCAAAGACACACACACACACACACACACACACACACACACACACACACACACACACACACACACTCAGTTGCAATTTACATTGTGTTATTGCGGTGAGTTTAATATAAAATGCCCCCATGCAGGTTCAGATCCCAGTACCGCCAAGCTGCCACTAGTGGGCCCCTGAGCAAGGCCCTTACCCCTCAATTGCGCTGTATAAGGGCGTCTGCCAAATGCAGTAAATGTAAATGTAAATGTAGTTATCTTGAAATATAGCGGTTGTTATCTTGTAGCCACGTTGACCGGGAACTTGAGCAGTCCAACTAACGGCATAATAACGGCAACCATTATGGAGGAATTTCATCATCGATTATTATCGATTTTTATCGATTAGTTGTTGTAGCTCTTGTTATTATGTGCATTTAAGTGAAAAAAAAAAACAGCGACATCAGTTACATTAATACGTTTATATAACAACAACAACAACAACAACAATAATAATAATAATTATTATTATTATTGTTGTTGTTGTTAATAAAATTTTCATTATTATTATTATTATTATTTAAAAATGGATTTCAGAGTAATATGTATCTATTATGTAATGTATTTAAATGTAAACTATAAATCATTAGTACATTTTAAAACAGAATTTTGTTCGAAGATTTTTGAAAATATTGTCGATTATAATGATTTTAAAGAAAGTGTCCTGTTTAATTGGTTCTTTGAACTAAACAAGGTCTAAAATAAAAAAGAATCAAACAAACAAACAAACAAAAAACTAATGAAACATAAATAAATAAAATAGACAAATAAAATAGAAACGCAAACAGTAATAGCAATAATAACAATACGACTACCACTATTCTCCTCTTCTTCTTCTTCTTCTTCTTCTTCTTATTATAATAATATAATAATATAATAATAATAATAATAAATAATAATAATAATACTGTTGTTTTTATTTGTGGGAAAAAAAAGCTTTCAGTGTGAAGTGTATTGCAGTGAAGAGGTTTATCACTTTTGTCTTGTCATTTGTGAAAATGTTTATTTACCTCAAGATGATAATTTATTTGATGATTTTATAGCAATATAAAATCATGTTCATTTGAATTTCAACATACCAAAATTCAACAATAAACATGCACACAAGCACACACACACACACACACACACACCCACACACACACCACACACACACACACACACACATTATATATTATATATATATATATATATATATATATATATATGTATATATATATATATATATATATATATATATCTATATAAGAATACTACCCAAAATGCATGTATAATATTTAATATTAGTTAAATAAGTTAAATGAAGTCTTAAATGATAATCAGTCCGTGTCAGTGCATCGTTTATTGCAAACTGAAGGCAGAAAATCATCATTTTTGTCCCAAATGATTTCCTCCTGAGTATCAGATTCCTGTGCTTGTCATTGCGGATGTTTTAAGGTTGATTTCAGTGAAACGGCCCGCGGGTGGAGTTTGCAGTAGAGTAGCAGACGTGCCCTGTGAGAAGGCGGATTGTGGAGCAGTAGGTGTAAATGTTGACGAAGGCGGAGAGACGCGTCCTGTGGAGGTTTGTATGAGTGTTTACTCCAACTGGGGAAGTAATTCGATGAGGAAGCGTGGCGATTTCCTGTCAGCGTCGGCGGCCATGATGGATTTGGTACGTCGTGTCGCTCTACGCTTCGAATCAATCTGCGGCCTGACCCGGCAAAATATTTCATGCGAAATGTAAAACACGCTGGGCTGCCGTAAACAGGCGGTGTTTTGAAACACGCTGAAAAATGATTTTAACCCAAACTGTACGTCTCGCCTCGGTGCCGCGTTTATTTATGTAGATTGGATAGAGTGGCGTGTAATTATTCCTGGGCTGCCAAGGTTCCCTTTATTTATCTCTCATTTCCTCTAGTTCTTTAACTCCGCCATGTGTGGAACACAGGCAGAAATGAGAGTGGAGGGTGTGTGTGTGTGTGTGTGTGTGTGTGTGTGTGTGTGGGTGTGGTGGGGTGGGTGTGTGGGGTGTGGGGGCCCCGTGGGGGGAGAACCTGTGGGGGGGGGGGGGGGGGGGGGGACAGTCCAACGTCAGCTCTCACACATTCATCTTAAAACACACGCTGTGTGACTTTACGTTTTGCTGGAACCTGATATTTCACAACTCTGTAGGAAATTCTCCTCCCTGAGTTAGCAGAGCAATTCATTTAGCTTCAAAGTTCATTTCATCTCCATTAATCTTGCAGTTTAGACCTGTGGTGTGTGTGTGGTGTGTGTGTGTGTGTGTGTGTGTTGTGTGTGTGTGTGTGTGTGTGTGTGTGTGCATATGTGTTTTTTTCCAGCTCTCAATTAGTTCCCTTTCCATCCTTATATACAATCTATTAAGATCATAGTTCTGCAGATTTGTTTATTTCTACAGTGTATCTGGAGATGTAATGATGCATATATAATGAAGAGAGAGAGAGAAAGAGAGAGAGAGAGAGATGCATAAAGATAGACAGAAGTTAGTCAGAGTGTGTTGAATATGTTGGAATTATGTTTTTACAAAATGGTACTCAAACATGTTCTACCTTTCAACCATTGCTCACATAACATCCACCTAACGCTGATATAACGTTCACGTAACATCCATCTAACATTTATATAACGTTCACATAACATCCAACTAACACTGATATAACATTCACAAAACATCCATCTAACATTTATATAACGTTCACATAACATCCAACTAACACTGATATAACATCACCAACATCCAACGTTAACATTGATATAACGTTCACATATACATCCGTCTAACATTGATATAACGTTGCAAAACATCCAATCTAACATTGATATAATTCACATAACATCCATCTAACACTGATATATTGTTCACATAACATCCATCTAACATTGATATAACACTGATCAATAACATTCACATAACTATCTTGTATCCGTCTAACATTGTATAATGTTCACATAACATCCACCTAACACTGATATAACGTTCACATAACATCTCATTGATTAATCTAACACATTGATATAACATTCACATAACATCCGTCTAACATTGATATAATGTTCACATAACATCCATCTAACACTGATATTTTATTGTTCACATAACATCCATCTAACATTGATATAACATTGATGTTCACATAATCACATCCATCTAACACTGATATAACGTTCACATAACATTCATCATAACATCCGTCTAACATTGATATAACGTTCACATAACATCCATCTAACACTGATATAACATTCACATAACATCCGTCTAACATTGATATAATGTTCACATAACATCCATCTAACACTGATATATTGTTCACATAACATCCATCTAACATTGATATAACTGTTCACATAAACCACCACTACCACATTGTGCGTACCGAACATAATTTCTAATATCACATGATTACATAACACCATACACATTTTAACACTCGTTATAACATCCATCCCCACTGATTACGTTCCAACACATCCATAACATATATTGTTCACATAACATCCATCTAACATTGATATAATGTTCACATAACATCCATCTAACACTGATATAACATTCACATAACATCCGTCTTACATTGATATATATACCATGTCCAGCGCATTAAACCACTTAGTTACCCCACCCACACTGAGCTACCCCCCTACCACACTGAATTACCCGCTCCCACACTGAGTATCCGCCCACACTGAGTTAACCCCTCCCACACTGAGTTACCCGCTCCCACACTGAGTTACCCCCTACCACACTGAGTTACCCGCTCCCACACTGAGTTACCCCCTACCACACTGAGTTACCCACTCCCACACTGAGTTACCCGCTCCCACAGATGTGGGCATTCCACACAGATATAAAGCATTCCACTGAATAGAATAGTCTTTTATTATGTCACATATACATTACAGCACAGTGAAATATACGATATCCCAGCTTGTTTGGAAGCTGGGGTCAGCCATGATATAGCGCCCCCTGGAGCACAGATGGATAAGGGCTTAGTCATAGACGACTTAGTCATAGACGACTTTGTCAGTCGTCACACCTTGCTTGCAACATTAGTTCATTACAATAATTATTCTTAGATTTGTCTTCAGTTTTTACAAATTGTAACGCTTTTCACGGCCCATCTTGCAAACGAATGCTTAGATTACCACATAAGGTCCTGGAAGATGGGAAGGTCCTGGCAGATTTCAAGGTGAAAAACACAAAGAAATGCACCTAGGAATCAAAATAAGAGGAATCGAACTTTTAATTTGATAACAAGTATCAGATTCTTAATCTTCAGGATCCGATTCTAGAATCGGAATCGATTTTCCCGACATTGTTTATTTTCCTCATTGAAATAACTGTTTTGTAATGCTTTTTTTTTTCTGGATATTTTATTGTTATGCTCAAATAAGTTCAAATAATCATACCATGAAAATTATTCACTGATTATTTCTTTGTGCGTGGGCAAACCTACAAAATTAAAATCCCCACAAGTTCATAAAACGTTCATCTAACTGAAAATACTCTTCTAACGCTGATAAAGCGTTTATCGAAATTACTTAATCGGAATCACTTCCCTCTGGTATATTTTTAGATACGAGGCGTGGCCTAAAGTTAAGAGGCGTGGCCTAAGAAAGATATTGGTCTGAATTGTTCGAGGTGATAATAATAAGAAGATGTGTATCTTTACACACATCAGCTGTTATCTGACTGTGTATGGGACACGTGTACCTGTGTATTACAAGTCTCTAACACACACACACACACACACCACCACACACACACACACACACACACACACACACACAGTCTTCAGATCATTAGCAGTCTCTCAATCCTTTAACACTGAGCTGTGTTCTACCTGCCAAGTGTGTTTGGAGAGCTGTGTGCACAAACAGAGAGAAATGGTGTGTGATGTTGTGGGGAAACACAGGTGTGTGTGTGTGTGTGTGTGTGTGTGTGTGTGTGTGTGTGTGTGTGTGTGTGTGTGTGTGTGTGTGAGCTTTAATACAGTACCTCTATACAGTTACATACCTTGACTATAATTGTAGTGTACATAAGATAGATAGATTGTAGATAGATATCAATATAGTTAGATAGACTAAGATAGATTAGATAGGTAAAGAGATTTTTGATAGATAGATAGATAGATAGATAGATAGATAGATAGATAGATAGATAGATAGATAGATAGATAGATAGATAGATAGAAATAATGGACATAGGTGATCCCATGATACCACAAAATAGAATAAGTGCAAATACCACTAAATTAGTAATAAACTAAATAATCATATAATTATATGTAATAGTGTGTGTGTGTGTGTGTGTGTGTGTGTGTGTGTGTGTATAGGTGTGTGTGTGTAGGTGTGGTGTTGATATGAGAGAACGGTGATGACAGTAGCAGTTTGTAGGCCACAGGTCACATGACTCCATTTCAGTGGAGCGCTCGAAAGAGAAAGAGAGGGACGTCTTAATATACCGCTGGTTGACCTATGACACCCTAAATGTCTTCCTCAGCCACACACACACACACACACACACACACACACACACACAGCTTTGATTTGCACAGCCAGAGGTGAGGACTGATTCATTTACAATGTATTCCTATTCAGATATGTAAGAATTGGGGAACGTTTACATCAACCTGCAGACCTTCATGTTCATGTATTGTAAGCAAACCTGCTGACTAAGCATAAAAGTGGATGAGTTGAAGAAAGCTCTGTGGAGTCCAAGGGTGGACATCTAAGAGAACACGGAGATGGAGATAAGATGAGGTAAGATGGAAAACAGGTTAGAAGATGTTATCTATAATAGAATACATTGCTCAGTCACTGCATCTAAATCCTGCTGAACTGCTCTGGGATCAGTATAACAAGGGGCACAGCGAAATATTTCAGCTCAATGTTTACATACATAGCTGTACAGGGATGCATAACTAGTAGTAAAATATAGGGTCGAATACAACAGATAGGCATAAAAGGATAAAAAAGGAAAATTAAAATAAAACCACACCACACACACACACACACACACACACACAC
>JACRUU010000019.1:3118454-3153454 GCA_030449085.1 Kryptopterus vitreolus | reverse complement strand
CAGGTCAGGGAGAGGAGGAGGAGGAAGAGAAGGAAGGGAGATGAAAATTGAGTGTACAGGAAAATACCTCAGAAAGGTACGAATTCATGCCTTCAAGTGGTGCAAATTCGTGTCAAACTGCGTGGGTTCGAGTTTCCAGAACATTCTGCTACACTGGTCCATGTTTCATGAGATGGTTTGGATCTTTGCTGTTTGTTGCAATAAGGATACAAATCAGACTAAACACATGGAGAACATTCGATTAAAACATTGGTTACAAAAACACAATTCTGGGTTTTAATCGTGAAAGTGTTTTGTGTTTAATGTGAATGTTGGTGAAGAATGTTGGTGTGTTGTTGTGAATATTGAGTAGATCAGTGAGTGTGATGGGAAATGCTGGTGTAAAAAGGGGTAAATGTTGGTGTGTGATGGTGAATGTTGGTGTTTGATGGTGAATGTTGGTGTTTGATGGTGAATGTTGGTGTTTGATGGTGAATGTTGGTGTTTGATGGTGAATGTTGGTGTTTGATGGTGAATGTTGGTGTGTGATGGTGAATGTTGGTGTGTGATGGTGAATGTGATGGTGAATGTTGGTGTTGTGTGATGGTGAATGTTGGTGTGTGATGGTGAATGTTGGTGTGTGATGGTGAATGTTGGTGTTTGATGGTAAATGTTGATGTGTGATGGTGAAAGTTGGTGTTTGATGGTGAGTGTTGGTGTGTGATGGTGAATGTTGGTGTGTGATGGTGAATGTTGGTGTTTGATGGTGAATGTTGGGTGTTTGTTGGTGTTTGATGGTGAATGTGGTGTTTGATGGTGAATGTTGGTGTTTGATGGTGATGTTGGTGTGTGATGGTGAAAGTTGGTGTGTGATGGTGAATGTTGGTGTGTGTTGGTGAGTGTTGGTGTGTGATGGTGAATGTTGGTGTGTGATGGTGAGTGTTGGTGTGTGATGGTGAAAGTTGGTGTTTGATGGTGAATGTTGTGTTTGATGGTGAATGTTGGTGTGTGATGGTGAATGTTGGTGTGTGATGGTGAATGTTGGTGTTTGATGGTGAATGTTGGTGTGTGATGGTGAATGATGTTGGTGTGTGATGGTGAAGTTGCCCTGTGTTGTGTTGTGTGATGGTGAATGTTGGTGTGTGATTGTGAATGTTGGTGTGTGATTGTGAGTGTTGGTGTTGGTGTGTGATGGTGAAAGTTGGTGTTTGATGAGACTTGGTGAATGTTGGTGTTTGATGGTGAACGTTGGTGTTTGATGGTGAAATGTTTTGGTGTTTGAGCTGGGTGATGATTGTGGTGAAGCTGTGCGTGTTGGTGATGGTGAATGTTTGGTGCTGTTGATGGTGTGTGATGGAATGTTGTGATGTGTGTGTTGTGACCGTTGTTGTGTGTTGCCTGTAAATTTGCCTGTTTGTGGAATGTTTTGTTTTGCCTGTGGTGTGTGCAGTGTGTGTGATGTTGAATGTTCTGGTTGTGCCTTTGCGGGTGAATGTTGTGTTTGTGTGATGGTGAATGTTGGTGTGTGATGGTGAATGTTGGTGGTGTGATGTGTGTTAAATGTTGGTGTTTGATGGTGAATTGGGGGGAAAAAATTGGTGTTGGTGATGTTGGTGTTTGATGGTGAATGTTGGTGTTTGATGGTGAATGTTGGTGTGTGATGGTGAAAGTTGGTGTTTGATGGTGAATGTTGGTGTTTGATGGTGAATGTTGGTGTTTGATGGTGAAAGTGTGTTGGTGTGTGATGGTGCCTGATGGGGTTTGATGGTGTGTTGGTGTGTGATGGTGAATGTTGTGTGTGATGGTGCACATTTGTGTGATGGTGAATGTTGGTGTTTGATGGTGAATGTTGGTGTTTGATGGTGAATGTTGGTGTGTGATGGTGAATGTTGGTGTGTGATGGTGAAAGTTGGTGTTTGATGGTGAGTGTTGGTGTTTGATGGTGAATGTTGGTGTTTGAATGAGAAAGTTGGTGTGTGATGGTGAATGTCGGTGTGTGATGGTGAATGTCGGTGTGTGATGGTGAATGTTGGTGTTTGATGTGTGGTGTTTGATGATGGTGAATGTTGGTGTTTGATGGTGAATGTTGGTGTTTGATGGTGAATGTTGGTGTTTGATGGTGAATGTTGGTGTTTGATGGTGAATGATGGTGTGTGATGGTGCACATTTGTGTGATCGTGCACATTTGTGTGATGGTAAATGCTGGTGTTTGATGGTGAATGTTGGTGTGCGATGGTGAATGTTGGTGTTTGATGGTAAACGCTGGTGTTTGATGGCGAATGTTGGTGTTCGATAGTGAATATTGGTATGCGATGGTTAATGCTGGTGTTTGATCTAAATACCTACTAAATAAAGAAGCCGGTATTTAGAGTGTGTGTTCTAATGTAATCTTTTCTCTCCACATTATCAGCGCCGCGGTTTGACCTTCCCGAGTTCATCTTATTCCACCAGCGCATGTTTTTCACTCGAACAGCAGTTACAGCAATTCTGAATGCGGGATAGAAAAGCACCGTGTGCTGTTCCTCTGTGATTTATCTGCTGGCATTTAGCGAGGAATTAAGAGCGCGATGCCGGTTGTCAACATCTCTGTGGCGAAATTTATGGCATCTGTGTCGTTTCCCTTCGTGGCTAATGGCTTTTCCATGGGAAGGATGAGACGCGCTTATATATTTTCTCCTGTCTGTCTCCGGAGCTCTCCCACTGTGTCATGACAGAGAAATGAGAGAAGTAATTATGGAGGAAAAAGAAGACAAGTGCCTAATTCGCCACCCCTGCAGTTTTATCGATCGCGGGCGAGAGAACGATTTCATTACCGGTCTTTCGTTTTTTTGTTTTTTTTTCCGACTCGACACAATGAGAACGATTTAGGGAGACGTCAGGAACTCGCTCATCCGCCAGGTTCTTGTGTTGGCGGTTTGTTCTAGACCTAATCTACCTGCTGTGCACACAGTGTTTAGGAAGTGGGTGAATAGGTGAGGAGAACAGACCCCGGCTCTTTCCGTGCCCGGCGCGTCACTCTGAGGCCGATTTGAAGGACGAGGGTCATTTGTCTGATAGGCCTGACATGTCTGCTCTTCTCGCTCGGTCAGAGATGGGTGAACACAAACACCTGGACTATGATTGATCAGCGTGGGGACAAGTACACGCTTTTACAATTACACGCACAAAAAAAGAAGATCCCTACAGCACATCCATGCGAGGCCAGAAGATACCTGTTTCAGGAGAACGTCATCTCTTCATCTCCGCATCTTGTCGCTGTTGAATGCTATGTATTGTAGCTGAAAGCGGATCGGGTTCCTCGCTCTCTCGGTTTGCGTGGCGGTCATCGCTTTTCTGATTGACTGAACCCTCAGATAAAGATCAGGAGGTTGGAGCCGCTGGACAATGCTCAAGCCAGGGCCGTAAACTCATCCATCACACGAGGGGACAAAAGCATGTGGCAGCCCAGGAGAGGAACACTTCTGTACAGCTTCATTAGCCTGTGGCCGCTCCCTGTAGGGCCCGAGTGGGTTTCAAGAAAGCAGACGACGCGAGCTCAATCAAAAAAATTGCACGAAGCCGGGGCGCCTAAGGTTTCATCCTGCAGCGGAGAACAAACTTCTTCTCAGAGAACTTATCAATGTCAAGATTTAAACAATTCAGTTTTATTTGTAGAGCGCTTTTTACAAATTGGTCTTCGACTCAAAGCAGCTTTACATAATATTTTCATTCATTCATCTTCTAGCGCTTTATCCGATCTTCCCTATGGGCATTAAGGCAGGATACACCCTGGATGGAATGCCAACTCATCACAGGACACACACACACACACACATTCATGCACTAGGGACAATTTTCCAAGGTGCCAATCAACCTACCGTATATGTTTTTGGACCGGGGGAGGAAACCGGAGAACCCAGAGAAAAACCCCCTGAGGCACGGGGAGAACATGCACAAACTCCACACACACATGGTCGAGACGAGAATCGAACCCGGACCCTGGCGGTGTGAGGCGAACGTGCTGACCACTAAGCCACCGTGCCCCTTACATAATACTTCATCATTTCATTCATCTTCTACCGCTATATCCGATCTTCCCTCGGGTCACGGGGAGTCTGTGTCTATCTCAGGTGTCTATGGGCATTAAGGCAGGATACACCCTGGATGGAATGCCAACTCATCACAGGACACACACACACAAACACACACATTCATACACTAGGGACAATTTTCCAAGGTGCCAATCAACCTACCGTGCATGTTTTTTGGACCGGGGGAAACCGGAGAACCCGGAGAAAAAACCCCTGAGGCACTGGGAGAACATGCAAACTCCACACACACATGGCCGAGACGGGAATCGAACCCGGATCCTGGCGGTGTGAGGCTAATAATACTTATGTATGAAAAATGAAAATGAGTTGTGTAACGAAATTTTGCTCGTTGTCGAGATACCTGCACCACTTGTGTTGTTTTAAGGAAAATTTCAATTGAAAAAATGTTCAGAAATAAACAACCAAATAAATAAATAAATAAATAAATCGCCCAGCATTTCGCTCCTTAGAAAGGTGAGTTTATCGGTTAAAGCGCAGGTTTTTTTCTATACGAAGATTATGAGTTCAAATCCCAGCGCTACCATGCGGGCCCTAATTGTTTCTTGTTGGTTTGTTTTGTTTGAGGATGTTTAAACAAAACAATAAAAAAAAAAAAACCTTTTTTAAACCTTATTTAACCTTTTTCTGATATTTCAATCGAGTTCATTCATATTTACAGCATTTGAAAGCCTTACATATATACAACTGAGTAGATATGGGGATAAGGGCCTTGCTTAGGGGCCCAAGAGTGCCTGCTTGGTATAGCTGGGATTTGAACTCATAATCTTCGGATTTTTGATGTAAAAGTGTGGTCACCTGACTCCGGACCAGTTGACCATAATAATAGTATATACAGAAATTCACACACATTCTTTATCACAATCATGTTTTGTTCTTGAACAAATCCTGGACTTTTAAGCACAAGGTCATTTGTTCTCCTACTCCGACTTCTGGGCCCCTGAGCAAGGCCCTCAATCCCATCTCTGCTAATCTGCTTTTTTTTTGTGCATGAGCCAATCTTTGGATGGTGATGGAGAATGTTGGTGTTTTGATGGTACAAATGATTTACCTTCTGGGCCCCTGAGCAAGGCCCTGGACCCCATAGGAGGCCCATATTTGTATGTACATCTAATGGGATACTCAGAGAACGTCACTTCCATAAGGCTTAGTGTACCCCAGGCCCCTTCACCTTCTCACCTCTATCAGTATGGGACTTTAGCAGAAACACCTAGAACAGTGATGGGCAAACTACAGCACATGTACCGCCACATCTGGCCCCTTGGCCCCTGGCCCCTTTTTACTATGGGCCTCCGACGATTAGTTCAGTATTGTCCAAATTAAAATCATATAACAATTATGACTGCATTCATTTGATCTTGTCCTGTAATTCCCGACGTTCCACCAGGTGGCGCATTAGGCACGGCGATACCCCGAGTATTAATATTAAAGCCTGTTAGACGTGTATGTTTGATATGTATGCATCTGGTCCTGGCCCAGCCTGTGTGTCAAATTTTAATGTAGTAATGTCAATGTGGCACCTCAGCCAAAAAGTTAGTACCCCAACCCCCCCCCCCCCCCCCCCCCCCCCCCCCCCCCCCCGTGAGATCTACAAGAACATCTTCCCAGAAGAGTGGATGTTCAGAGTCGATGTGGGACGTTCAGGTCGTCCTGAAAGCAGTAGGAGTCCAATTTATACAAGAACATCAGATTAGAATTCCTCTCCAGAGCTGACACGGGAGAGCGTTTTCTTCTCATAAATCGAGGTGGGGGTGACTCTTTGTGTCATCTCCAATATTTTCCTCTCTGTCGTCGTAAAAAAAAAAAAAAAAAAAAAGCGTCTGCTTAGGTCTCGTTGTGTGTGTGCTCTTTCAAAAAGCTTTGCTGTGTAAATATCAGCGCTGTCAGTCTCTCCCAGTGGGTCGGCCATCTGTCAATCAAACTGAGGAGCAGGTGAGTGGACCTGCTGGTGATTCTAGTCTGTTAGGCATGCGCGCATGCATGTACGTGTGTGTGTGTATGTGTGTGTGTATATGTGTGTGTGTGTGTAGCCTAAAAGGGTTTTTCATTTCCAATAGGCAGCTCTGAAGCTGCTGAGATTCTGAAAAGGTTACGCAGAGGTCACGGAGGTGCTGCAGGATCAAGGCTAGCTCTAACTTCATCTATTCACAACTCACTTAAATACCACACACACACACACACACACACACACACACACACACACACACACACACACACACAAAAGCCAGATTTGCTGTTTTGTTGCCTCTGTACAAACCAGGCTATGATACTGACATTACAGTGAACACTTTTTTTCTCGGGGAGTTATATACAACCAATATTGTATATAACAATAATATTATACATAACATAAAAATTATATTTTACACCAATATCATGTCTAACACCAATATATCATATATCATACTATATATATATATATATATATATATATATATATATATATATATATATATATATATATATATATAATACCCATATATATATAACATCATGTACAATATTACATCTGACACCAATATTATATATAACACCAATCTCATATATAACACCAATATTATATATTACACCAATATTACATATAACATCATGTACAATATTACATCTGACGGACACCAATATTATACATAACATTGATATTATATATAACACCAATATTATATATAACAACAGTATTATATATAACACCAGTATTATATATTACACCAATATCATATATAACACCATATTATATATTACACCAATATTATATATAAACATCATGTAACAATATAACATCTGACACCAATATTATACTACATGATATTATATATATATATATATAGAGATATATATTATATATATATTAAATCAGTATACCATATATATATACACCAATATATAATAACACCAATACACCAATACATATACATATTAATATTACACCAATAATATATATATATAACACCAGTATTATATATTACACCAATATTATATATTACACCAATATCATATATAACACCATACACCAAATCATATATAACGCCAGTATTATATATTACACCAATATCATATATAACAGAACACCAGTATTATATATTACACCAATATCATATATAACGCCAGTATTATATATTACACCAATATCATATATAACACCAGTATTATATATTACACCAATATCATATATAACACCAGTATTATATATTACACCAATATCATATATAACACCAGTATTATATATTACACCAATATCATATATAACGCCAGTATTATATATTACACCAATATCATATATAACACCAGAATATTATATATATACACCATATATATACACCATATATATATAACACCAGTATTATATATTACACCAATATCATATATAACACCATTATTATATATTACACCATTATTATATATTACACCAGTATTATATATTACACCAATATCATATATAACACCATTATTATATATTACACCATTATTATATATTACACCAGTATTATATATTACACCAATATCATATATAACACCAGACACCAATATATATATGACACCAAACACCAGTATTATATATATTACACCATATATATACACCATATATAACACCAGTATTATATATTACACCAATATCATATATAACGCCAGTATAATATATTACACCAATATCATATATAACACCAGTATTATATATACACCATATATAACACCAGAGGAGTATTATATATTACACCAAGTATCATATATAACCCGGATAGAGATGGACACCAGAGAATATCACCTATATATAGGGTACACAATATCATATATACGCCGTATTATATATTACACCAGATATACACCAGATATATATACACAATACATACCACCATATCATATAAGATAACACAGTATTATATATATATAACACAGTATTATATATTACACCAGTATTATATATTACACCAATATCATATATAACACCAGTATTATATATTACACCAGTATTATATATTACACCAATATTATATATTACACCAATATCATATATAACACCATTATTATATATTACACAATATCATATATAACGCCAGTATTATATATACACCAATACATATATAACCAGTATTATATATTACACCAATATCATATATAACACCATTATTATATATTACACCATTATTAATATACACCAGTATTATATATTACACCAGTATTATATATTACACCAATATCATATATAACACCAGTATTATATATTACACCAGTATTATATATTACACCAATATCATATATAACACCAGTATTATATATTACACCAGTATTATATATTACACCATTATTATATATTACACCAGTATTATATATTACACCAATATCATATATAACACCAGTATTATATATAACAACATGTCCAATATTACATCTAACAGCAATATTACATCTCTAATTACATTTCTTTCTTTGCCCATTCTATTGTTCTCAAGATATGTATGAGTTTTGTGCAGTCTGTGTGTGTGTGTGTGTGTGTGTGTGTGTGTGGTGTGTGTGTGTGTGTGTGTGTGTGTGTGTGTGTGTGTATGTGTGTGTGTTATTCTTTCTGGCCTGTAGATGGTGCCAAGGAACCATGAGAGCAAACATAGAGGTTTAATAGCGTCAGTAAAGCTGTAGAAAAACTGGTTCACTGTACCAGTCTCTCTCTCTCTCTCTCTCTCTCTCTCTCTCTCTCTCTCTCTCACACACACACACACACACACACACACACACACACACAGAAAGATCTGGTTTATATCGTAGATTTGATTTAATATTTACATATAATTACTATCCAATGATAATATAATTCATAACAGAGACAGAAACGATATATACAATTATTATTATTCTAATTAAAATATATTAAAACCTGTATTAAATGTATTCTATGGATTAATTATGTGTAAATATTAATTATTTTGGTGTTCTGTTTTGACTGAAGATTAATACGAACATTTTTTTTGTATTTTTACAGAAAATATATTGTATTGTATTGTATTATAGGGGGAAAAATGCATGATTGTAGTATCAGGCTGCAACAGAACCACAATGAACAGGATTAATGACGTCTGAAAATGATATATAATAATATATTAGGGGGCATGGTGGCTTAGTGGTTAGCACGTTCGCCTCACACCACCAGGGTCCGGGTTCGATTCCCGTCTCGGCCATGTGTGTGTGGAGTTTGCATGTTCTCCTCGTTTTTCTCCGGGTTCTCCGGTTTCCTCCCCGGTCCAAAAACATGCACGGTAGGTTGATTGGCACCTTGGAAAATTGTCCCTAGTGTGTGAATGAATCGTTTTGTCTTGTGTGTGTGTGTGTGTGTGTGTCCTGCGATGGGTTGGCATTCCATCCAGGGTGTATCCAGCCTTAATGCCCATAGACGCCTGAGATAGGCACAGGGAGGGAAGATCGGATAAAGCGGTAGAGGTTTTAGAAGATGAATGAATGAATGAATGAATGAATATATTAGGTTACTGCAGCTATCTTTGGCAAGCTCTTATTTATTTTCTAACTCATTTATACTAACACAGGAGACGTCCATTCGGCTTAAATAGAGAAAAGATCACGACACGCCCATGTTTTCATCAGTACACGTCATCAGTAAAAACACACACACACACACACACACACACACACACACACACACACACACACACACAAATATAAACGTGTTTAAACCTGTTCAGTGAGTGAGTGTATGTGTGCGTGTGTGTGTATGTGTGTGTGAGCCTTGCTATGCGAAGCGAAGGCTTTGACCTCCACCTGGTGGTATAAAAGTAGCAGAAACCATTCTTACTGTGGAAACGAGGGAGAAGAAAATATCCTTTCTTTTGCCTTCGCCCTGTTTATCAGTGACGTTATTTTTTGACCCATCCTTAATATGTAAAGTCGTGCTGTCAATCGATTCAAATATTTAATCGTGATTAATCACGTGATCGCCATGAGTTAACTCGTCATTAATCGCACATTTTCAATGTACCATAAACGAATACGTTTCATGTTTCTAACTCTCTACTCTCTCTCTCTCTCTCTCTCTCTCTCTCTCTCTCTCTCTCTCTCTCTCTCTCTCTATATATATATATATATATATACTGTGTGCATGTATGTGTGTATATATATATAATATATATATATATATATATATATATATATATATATTATATATTGTATGTGATATATATATATATATATATATATTATAGTGTGTATATATATATATATATATATATATATATATATATATATATATATATATATAGATATATATATCGTATACATTTCTCTCATAAATCTCTCCCTTTAATAAAATGATTGATTTTTTTCTCTCTCTCTCTCTCTCTCTCTCTCTCTCTCTCTCTCTCTCTCTCTATATATATATATATATATATATATATATATATTCATTCATTCATTCATTCATCTTCTACCGCTTTATCCGATCTTCCTCGGGTCACGGGGAGCCTGTGCCTATCTCAGGCGTCTATATATATATTGTGTGTATGTATGTGTGTATATATATATTGTAGTGTGTATATATGTATATATATATATATATATATATATATATATATATATATATATATATATATAATCGTATACATTTCTCTCAAAATCTCTCCCTTTAATAAAATGATTGATTTTCTTTTACTCTGGAAATATTCTATATATATTTTACTCTTTTAATACTCATTTCTTGTTAATTCATTAATTTCTTGTTAATTTGAATTGTAATATGTGCTACATGGCTCCCGTGAATGCGCAGTGAGTAGGCGCAATTCGTTAATAGCGCATTCACTTTGACAGTTCTAATATAAAGCCAGCAAGCGCATTTCACAAAAGAAATTTACACACAAAGCAAAACACAAAGCACAAAGCCCGATTGTTTTATTTTTAATCCTGTGCCTCTCAAAAGTAAGCATTTGTCTCAATAAACATCTCTTTGTCACCATGAGCCTTTTGTCGTTGTCCACCAATAAGATTGTCGAACAGATTAGTCATGCTGTAAGCGTGGTGAGTGTTGGCACGATACCCACATTCTGCCCCGATACAATTCCTCGATTAAGTATCATGATATGGGGGCACGGTGGTTTAGTGGTTAGCACATTCGCCTCACACCACCAGGGTCCGGGTTCGATTCCCGTCTCGGCCATGTGTGTGTGGAGTTTGCATGTTCTCCCCGTGCCTCAGGGGGGTTTTTTCTCCGGGTTCTCCGGTTTCCTACCCGGTCCAAAAACATGCACGGTAGGATTGATTGGCACCTTGGAAAATTCTCCCTAGTGTATGAATGTGTGTGTGTGTATGTGTGTGTGTGTCCTGCGATGGGTTGGCATTCCATCCAGGGTGTATCCTGCCTTAATGCCCATAGACGCCTGAGATAGACACAGACTCCCCGTGACCCGAGGGAAGATCGGATAAAGATGAATGAATGAATGAAGTAGCATGATACCAATACCAAATCGATACTCTTCAAAAATAAATGCCATAAAATAAATATATAGAAATGAAATGTATTAATAAATGTATTATTTATTAATAAAATCCCTGCTGACATAAAGTAGAACTGATGTAGAACTATTAATAAAATAAATATATTAAAAAATGTATTGTATATATTGATACTATTGATCTATCACATGCAGCAGAGGATTAACATATTCCTTTTTTAATGAATTAATTGATTATTATTATTGTCTGTTATGTATTATTTTAGGGGCACGGTGGTTTAGTGGTTAGCACGTTCGCCTCACACCACCAGGGTCCGGGTTCAATTCCCGTCTCGGCCATGTGTGTGTGGAGTTTGCATGTTCTTCCCCGTGCCTCAGGGGGTTTTTTTTTCTCCGGGTTCTCCGGTTTCCTCCCGGTCCAAAAACATGCACGGTAGGTTGATTGGCACCTTGGAAAAATGGTCCCTCGTGTATGAATGTGTGTGTGTGTGTGTGTGTGTGTCCTGTGATGGGTTGGCATTCCATCCAGGGTGTATCCTGCCTTAATGCCCATAGACGCCTGAGATAGACACAGACTCCCCGTGACCCGAGGGAAGATCGGATCTATAAATGGATAGAAGTAGAAGGTAGAAGATGAATGGTAGAAGATGAATGAATGAATGAATGATGTTTTTTTATGTATTATTTTTTGTGTAATTATTTTGTTCCCTATTGTTCCCGACCTGATTACACTGCGTTTTATTTATAATAATTTTTATTTCTGTTTTTATTCATTAAAAAAAATTTATTTAAAGAAAACAATGTTTTTTTTTATTGAGTATTACTTTTTTGTAATTATTATAATTCTAATTATTAAAATTTTAATTACCTTGCCTTATTTGTACATTGACTGTCTTTTCATAATGGTATCTACAGAATGGATGTTGTGTATACCGTATTGTGATCTTTGGGTGTAACGGCACCAATTAAGGTTTTCATACCGTCCACCATATGGACATTTTTTGTGTGTGTGTATGTGTGTGTGTGTGTGTGTGTGTGTGTGTGTGTGTGTGTGTGTGTGTGTCACAGCATTCAGCCGAGCATCATTGCTGACAACCGTAGAACGCAGTGAGGTTTTACATGAGCATAGCATTCTCAATGCATTCTGCTGCACAATGCTACTGACAGCTCCGATACGGGCGGCACACACACTCGCGTCTGAGGCTTTTATCTTGGCTGGGAGACACAACGTTGGACTGTGCATCACACACACACACACACACATTTCCATGTAGTTGCAGACAGACAAATGGACAACACACTACTCTTACAGCCTCCTATCTCTCTCTCTTTCTCTCTCTCTCATACACACACAAACACGGCTGAGTGACAGATTTCATGGCTTGTGAACGGAGGGATAGGAAGGACAAGTGAAGCGCCTCTTTCCGCTGCTTGACACGTCTCCGTCAGCGGCGTTCGGCTTTCATTAGAACTCTGAACGAGAGCTTTGGTCCACCGGATCCACCTGGCGAGTGACGGCCGCAGCTATCTGCTCTGTTTCATCCTCCATCTCCTCCTTGTCCAGACTTGGGAGTGTATGGTAGTGCACACACACACACACACACACACACACAATTTTTAACTCACCCAAAAGGAGTTCGTCACCTGACTTTCCCATCCATATGTGGTCCGGACCCAGGCGTCTAGACGTGACTTCTTTTTCCAACATCAGAGACCTCATTTGCTCCTATAATAAGCTCCACTCTTCAGGGGACATGTGCCGCGGGAGATTTTTGAAGATTCGTTCCGCCGCAAGGGTGTTAGTCAAGTCAGGTGCTGATGGAGGTGAGGAAGCAAAATATGCCGTCCCTGAAACGAGCACGATTCAGTTATATCCAGTTCTGACGGACGGACTTAAATCATGCCAAAAAAAAAAAATCTGCCAATGGGGTAAGAAAAACTGGGTCGGGAAGAAACTAGCGTTAACACATTTGCGGCAATAAGCGCTCTGCCCTTATTCAGAGCGACTTACAGCTGAGGGCCTTCCTCAAGGGCCCACTAGTGGCAGCTTGGTGGTGGGATTTGGACCTGTGATCTGCTGGTCCAAAGGCCAATGCCTTAATCTACACTGCAAAAACTGAAATCGAAGAAAGGAAATAAACATTTATTTCTAGAAAATATATCTTGCATGAGAGATCTTAAAAAGTACAGTACTTTTGCACAGTACTGTATATATATATATATATATATATATATATATATATATATATATATATTTATATATTTAGGCCCGGGTTCGATGCCCCAAGTCTCGATTCCCGTCTCGGCCATGTGTGTGTGTGTGAAGTTTGCATGTTCTCCCCGTGCCTCAGGGGTTTTTTCTCCGGGTTCTCCGGTTTCCTCCCCCGGTCCAAAAACATGCACGGTAGGTTGATTGGAACCTTGGAAAATTGTCCCTAGTGTGTGAATGTGAGAGTGTGTGTGTGTGTGTGTCCTGCGATGGGTTGACATTCCATCCAGGGTGTATCCTGCCTTAATGCCCATAGACGCCTGAGATAGGCACAGACTCCCCGTGACCCGAGGGAAGATCGGATAAAGCGGTAGAAGATGAATGAGTGTATATATATATATATATATATATTCTTCCCTTCATTCGAACAAGGTTTCGTTTCATTTGATTTATTCGTGAATATTTCCTCTCACTGCTTTAGATCACGTTTCATTGAAATTATAGAACTGTACATTATTATCACACGCATTCTTCTGGGTTTATGCATTAGCGTGAGGGCGGTTCTGAGGGAGTCGTGTGGGATCCATCATCCTGTCAGATCTTTCACTCGGTCCTGGAGGGAGACGATGATGATGATGATGATGATGAGGATGATTGGGGCAGTAATGAACTTCTCACTCGTGTGAACGATGGCAGGGTGAGGAGGAGCTTCTGCGTCTGAGGTGACAGACGAGTCGAGTTAGAGGATGAGACGAAGCGTGTTGTGTAGCAGTTTACAGACGAAGGCACTTTGTGACACTGCTGCGTGTGACTGGGCGGATGTTGTGTTGGTGTGCAGATGTCGTCCTGCTTTATTGTCCATCGCAGTGATCAGACCTAATAACCTCTCTCCTTTCCATCCCTCTCTTTCGCTCCTCCGTGTCCTCAACCCCTCTCTCCGTCTTTTTCCTTCTCCCTCTACCTCACCCCTCCCTCCTTCTTTCTCTCCTTCAAGACTCACTCTCTCCATGTTCTTCTTCTCCATCTCTTTTCCTCCCTCGCTCTACATACTACTCCATCTCTCTCTCTCTCTCCAGCTCCCTTTCCTTCCCACTCCTTTACCCTCTCTCCCTCTCTCTCTCTCTCTCTCTCTCTCTCTCTCTCTCTCTCCTCCTTTCTCCCTACCTCTCCCTTTCTCCACTTCCCTTCCCCCTGCTCTGGAGGAGATCCGGTCTCCTTCGCCTACGTTTGATGTTTTTCAACCAGAAACCCCCTTGGAGCAACAAGTGGATGGTAAACACAGAGTAAACATGAAGATTGTAATTAGTGTGGAACGTTTTCTACAATGGTTTGGAGCAATCAGTGCAAGGTTCCTCTTGAGGTTCTTCCTCAAGAAGTCATAGGTAGCCAAGACACCACCATGGGATCGCTCATTAGGGATAAACACACAGGGACTCGTTTAAATGCATCTATTTATATATATATATATATATATATATATATATATATATATATATATATATATATATATATATATATATATATATGTAAAGGCCATTCTGTGCTTCATAAAAATGCTTCATAAATGAAACGGAAGAGGAAAGAAGATCTATAACTCCATACCTTATGATTTCTACCTGATCTTCAGCCCGGTGTTTCTTCTTGAAAGTTAGGTCTTTGTTGACCTGAGCTCAGTGGGTTATTTCATCAACAGAAACACCTGGATGAAGATTTGAGATCCACGGGGTTTGGAGGACATCTTTTCACTCGGCCCCAGATGCGAGAGGGCAGCAGTTATTGATATCTCATTAGGAGTGATTTATTCAGGTAGCCTCGGTTCCCTGATCTGCTCGTCCAGCCGTGGAGTCTTAAACGCTCGGTGTTGTTTCCAGCTCACTGAAGTGGATAAGTGTCTCCTGGACAGTCGTAAATCACGGCTCGTTCTTTGTTGTTTGGTGGGTCAACTACTGTCCTGAAGTGATTTATTGGCTTCCTTAAAGATGTTGCAAATGGAGTTCTTGCCGTGAATTACGAAGAGGCGTCTCTAAAGCTTCGGTGTACAATAACATGTTTATCTTTATCGATGTATTTAATGCTATTTAATGGTATTTGCAACAGACACTATATCATAGATAGGCCACCAGCAGGCAATATTGTTCCTTTAGATTCCTTCCGTTTATTCATTCATTCATCTTCTACCGCTTTATCCGATCTTCCCTCGGGTCACGGGGAGTCTGTGTCTATCTCAGGCGTCTATGGGCATTAAGGCAGGATACACCCTGGATGGAATGCCAACTCATCGCAGGACACACACACACACATTCACACACTAAGGACAATTTTCCAAGGTGCCAATCAACCTACCGTGCATGTTTTTGGACCGGGAGGAAACCGGAGAACCCGGAGAAAACCCCCCTGAGGCACGGGGAGAACATGCAAACTCCACACACACATGGCCGAGACGGGAATCGAACCCGGATCCTGACGGTGTGAGGCGAACGTGCTAACCTACTAAACCACCGTGTCCCTTTCCTTCCGTTTAGTTCTTCAATATTTAACATTCAAAACAACACAATTCTATGACAAAGACCAACAATTTCCAATACAAACAAACCTATACCACCCAACACACACACAAAAAACAGATTTCTCCAACAAAAATCAAGCACACACCAACATTCTCCAACAAACTACAGTATTCTTCAACACTAGCGTTCCTGCAATACCCGTTCTTCAACAAACACCACCTTTCTCCAACCAATGGCAACAAAATGCAACAAACAACATCCAGCGTTACACAGTAAACACCATACTGAATAACAAACATAACAACATACTGAATTACCCAACAAACAACAGCCTTGTCCAATTAACACCAACTTAACTCAACAAACGCCACTTTTCTTGAAGAAACGAACAGTCTTCAACAAACCCCAACAATTTTGACCAAACAACATTTTCCATCATAGATAAGCATTCTTCAACAAACACCAAAAAAAAACAACAATCGTGAAAAAACACTGCCAACAAAATCTAACAAACAACATTCATGGTTACCAAACAAACATCAGCATTTTCCAATAAACACCAGCAATCTCCAACAAACACCAACAAAATCCAACAAACAAAATTCAGTATCCTAATACAAACATCAACAGACAGCATACTACATTACACAACAAACAACAGTCTTGTCCAATAAACACCAGCATTGTCCAACAAACACCAACATAACCCAATAAACATCACTATTCTTAAAGAAACTAACACAATTCAACAATCTCCAACAAACCTCAACAATTTGGACCAAGCAACAACATCAAAGACAAACATTCTTCAACAAACACTCGTGTTCTCCAAAAGAAAACAACAATCGTGCAAAGAAAACACCAACATTCTCCAGCAAATGCCAACAAAATCCAATAAACACCAGCAATCTCCAACAAACACGGACAAAATACAACAAACAAAGTTCAGTATTCTCCAAGAAACACCAACAGACAACATACTGCATTACACAACAAACAACAGCCTTGCCCAATAAACACCAATATAACCCAACATCACTATTCTGGAAGAAACTAACATAATCTCCAACAAACTCCAACAAACACTGACAAAACTCCAACAAACAACATCCTTCTCCAATAAACACCAGTATTCTCTAACAAACACCACCATAACACCACTACAACAAACACAAACAATTATGACCAAACACCATCCACCAGACAATCTTTCTTCAACAAACACTAGCATTCTCCAAAAAAAACAATTGTGAAAAAACACCAACATTCTCCAGCAAAAACCAACAAACCTACAAACCTACAAACAACATCCATGGTTACCAAACAAACATTAGCATTTTCCAATAAACACCAGCAATCTCCAACAAACACCGACAAAATCCAACAAGCAAAATTCAGTATTCTCAAAACAAACACCAACAGACAACATACCGCATTACACAACAAACAACATCATTGTCCAATAAACACCAATACAACCCAATAAACATCACTATTCTTGAAAAACAAATAACATAATCCAACAATCTCCAACAATTTGGACCAAGATAAACATTCTTCAACAAACACTAACGTTCTCCAAAAACAAACCCAAAATCTCCAACAAACACTAACAAAATCCAACAAACAGCAGCCTTCTCCAATAAACACCAGCATTCTCTAACAAACACCAACATAACACCACTACAACAAACACCAACAATTATGGCCAAACACCATCCATCAAAGACAATCTTTCTTCAACAAACACTAGCATTCTCCAAAAAAAACAACAATCGTGAAAAAAACACCAACATTCTCCAGCAAAAACCAACAAAATCCAACAAACAACATCCTTCTCCAATAAACACCAGCATCCTCTAACATACACCAACATAACACCACTACAACAAACACCAACAATTATGACCAAACACCATCCATCAAAGACACGCATTCTTCAACAAACACTAGCATTCTCCATAAAAACAACAAGTATGAAAAAAACACCAATATTGTACAACAAACACTAACCAATATTTCCCAACAATTTACCATCAAACACCATCAAACGCAGTCCCACAAACACCAGCATTCTCCTGCCCAAACACTGCTCTCCTCGCCTTTGTCCTTTGGCCAAAATAGTCCTTTGGCACTGTATGAAAAAAGTCAGTAAACAAAAACGAAAAGAAGATTCTAGAAATGAATATGTATACACGTATGAGCATGGTGTTTAAGTGTGATGGTGTTTGCTGGATAGAAATGTTCATTTCTTCCCGAAATCAAAGTGATTAAATGTTGATGTTCTAACTGTGGAGAGAGAAAAAAAACAAAAACGTTTTTAATCTACGCTTTTTAAAAGCCAAACCACACACACACACACACACACACACACTTTTCTCCGATAAGGCTGCAGCACAGCTGGATTGGTTGGGATGGATTAGTTGCCGTGGCAACAAAGAGGCAAACCCTGATGCTGAGCGCGGCTCTTTTTTTTTTCCTCCCCAAAACTCATCTGGCGAGGTCTGATAATCGTGTTTATCAATTTTACAACAGGTCCGCTAATTAGACGCAGTGTTTTTTTTTTCTCCTCCACTTACTCTGATTTTCTTTTGCTTTATGAAGCAGCTTGAAGACGCTTCCTGTAGAGAACTCTCATTACGAGCGACTACCATTTATATTTAATTTCTCATATTTACACCGCAGTTTATAAATTATATAATTAATCCCCCCCCCCCAAAAATACTAGCTATCCAGGAACTGTTCTAAACTATGACAAAATGTGGGATTCTTTAACCAGTTCTGTTGGCATTAAAATTCATAAAGCCAGCCTCGATTCACCAGGTCTTGCTCAAAATGCTGCAGTTCTTTTTCCTTTTTTTTTTTTTTTTGCACAGTGTTTCCATTTCCCATTGCATAAAAAGGATCCTGAGGCAAAATTGAAGCTGCAAGCTGTCAGAAAGCAGAGTTTCTACACAACCCTGAATTTAAAACACATGAATACAACAGTGGAAGGTGAAAGTGACAGAATCAAAGCTATATGCTGTCTGTACACACTGTGTAAATATAAATGTGATGAATTAAATGGTATAATAATGTAGAAATAGAACGCAGACCCGACTGCAGCAAACACGACTGACGTTCATGCTGATCACCGCCCGTGGCAACGGTAACAATAATCAACACTAACCCTGAACACTATATATACAGTATATATATATATATTTTTTCTTTATTTTTGTATTTTTTATTTACATTTTTTCAGCCTTATGTTTACATGAGACAGTGATTAAAAGCACAATGTATGTATGTATGAATTTGATATTAACATAGATGTGGTCATCAGTAAGCAGTAAGCAATATCCGCAAACATTATTCACGCACCAACGACAACAAACACCAACATTCACCATCAAACACCAACATTCACCATCAACACACCAAACACACCAACATCCACATCTCACACAAACATTCACCATCACACACCACACACCAACATTTCACCATCAAACACCAACATTCACCATCAAATCACCAACATTCAACATCACACATCAACATTCACCATCACACACACACACACAACATCACCATCAAAACACCAACATTCACCATCAAACACCAACATTCACCATCAAACACCAACATTCACCATCACACACCAACATTCACCATCACACACCAACATTCACCATCAAACACCAACATTCACCATCAAACACCAACATTCAACATCAACACAACAACCATCAAACACCAACATTCACCATCAAACAACACCACATTTCACCATTCAAACACCAACATTCACCATCAAACACAAACATTCACCATCAACACATCACACACCATCATTCACCATCATTCACCATCGTTCACCATCACACACCATCATTCACCATCACACACCAACTTTCTCATTCAAACACCAACATTCACCATCAAACACCAACATTCACCATCACACACCAACATTCACCATCAAACACCAACATCACACACCAACATTCAGCATCAAACACACCAACATCACCAATCAACACACCAACATTCACCATCAAACACCAACATTCACCATCACACACCAACATTCACCATCACACACCAACATTCACCATCAAACACCAACATTCACCATCACACACCAACATTCACCATCAAACATCAACATTCACCATCATTGATAATCATTTTGTGAGATTTTTGTTTTCACTGCTGTACTGCACTGAGAATGAAACCAACACATCATATAACACATCACATGTCCATCATCTGCACCACCCATCATCTCCACTATCATCATCTCCACTATCATCATCTCCACCACCCCATTCTCCAGTGTGTTATGAATGTGTGTGATTGAATGTAGCAGCTGCTCCTTCAGAGAACAAACACCACACATCCAGATCATTTCCTCCAATCACACTCCTTTATGTTTGAGGTTTGGCTCGGAATCTTTTCCGGCCCGGCTCAACGAGGCGCCCTGCCGGCCCGCGCTATTCCAACACTGTCCTTCAGAGGAAGACGTTAACCGCGACCTGCTGTTATACCAAGGGGACTGGAGGAGCTCCATGTTGGAGGAACAACACGCTTGAAAAATAGATGTGAAGAACGAAGGGCAGAAGCTCAGAGTGCTCAGGTGTTTATTTACTGCCCTTCTGCATTCGCAACGGGCTTCTCAATCATTATCATTAATGATTAATAATAATAATAATAATAAGGGGCTTAGTGGTTAGCACATTCGCCTCACACCTCCAGGGTCCGGGTTCGATTCCCGTCTCGGTCATGTGTGTGTGGAGTTTGTGCATGTTCTCCCCGTGCCTCAGGGGGTTTTTCTCCAGGTTCTCCGGTTTCCTCCCCGGTCCAAAAACATGCACGGTAGGTTGATTGGCACCTTGGAAAATTGTCCCTAGGGTATGAATGTGTGTGTGTGTTGTGTGTGTGTGTGTGTGATGGTGTGTGTGTCCTGGGATGGGTTGGCATTTCATACAGGGTGTATCCTGCCTTAATTCCCATAGACGCCTGAGATACGCACAGGGGGGTTTTCTCCGGATTCTTCGGTCACACCGTCCCGCCCCGGGGCATTCACAGTAGGTTGATTGGCACCATGGAAAAATTGTCCCTAGTGTATGAATGTTTGTGTATGTGTGTGTGTGTGTGTGTGAGTGTGTGAGCGTCCTGTGATGGGTTGGCATTCCATACAGGGTTTATTCTACAGGAACCTGTGACTGATATAGGTTCCTTGCGACCAGAGGGAAGGTCGGATAAAGTGGTAGAAGATGAATAATAATAATATAATAATAATATAATAATAATAATAATATATAATAATAATAATAATATAATAATCATAATAATAATAATAAAATAATCTAATTAATAATAATAATAATAATAATAATAATAATAATAATAATAACTAATAATAATAATAATAATAATAATAATAATAATAATAAAGGGGCATGGTGGCGTAGTGGTTAGCACGTTCGCCTCACACCGCCAGGATCCGGGTTCGATTCCCGTCTCGGTCATGTGTGTGTGGAGTTTGCATGTTCTCCCCGTGCCTCAGGGGGTTTTTTTTTTCTCCGGGTTCTCGGTTTCCTCCCGGTCCAAAAACATGCAGGTAGGTTGATTGGACACCTTGGAAAATTGTCCCTAGTGTATGAATGTGTGTGAATGTGATGTGTGAGTGTGTGTGTGTCCTGTGATGGGTTGGCATTCCATCCAGGGTGTATCCTGCCTTAATGCCCATAGACGCCTGAGATAGACACAGACTCCCCGTGACCCGAGGGAAGATCTTATAGGATAAAGCGGTAGAAATGAATGAATGAATGAATGAATTAATAATAATAATAATAATAATAATAATATAATAATAATAATAATAAATGGAATTAAGACAATACGCAAGCCTGAGTCAAAACATTCCTCTGACAGCAAAGACTAAATATTTACTTATTGCGCATTTATCTCCTTGTCTCTTTATTTCTTTGTTTTTTATTTAATAATTAATTGACTGATTGCTTTATTTGTTTATTTATTTATTTTTGTATTTGTTTTATTCAATTTTATTCATTTTGTTTATTCATCCATCTGTTTATTTCTGTCTGTTTATTTGTTTGCTATAGTTCACCGATTAATGAATGATTGATTTGTTTGTTTATTATTTATTCTTCATTGATTGAGGCGGATCATTTGTCATCCGACTTTTTGTCTCATCACGGGTCTGCCCAAAAGTATCGGGACACCCGCCTTTCCCAGCCATATTTGGTTCTGCCCACAAAATGTAGTTACACAAATGTAAACGAGGTCTTTGGATGTGGTAAAAAAAAAAAAAAAAAAACAACATTAAGAATCTCCTGATCTGGTGTCAGTTAAGATTTCTGGTTGTTCGGTGTTTCAGCAGCAGCAGCGGCGCGTTCTGATATGTAATGCATTGTTGTTTCTATAGCAACAGGTTATACAAGTTAACCATAACTAGACCTGGGTTAAAAAACAAAAACTCTCTGGCATGCTGCATGTGAGGCGGAAACATCATCGGGTACGAACTGTACCCACTAAAGCGTTTGAATTCAAACCAACAATCCCAGCGAGGGAGAAAACCCCACTCCCCCGATGCGTAACCATAGTAACACTCGATAACGCGAGAACCGATACACATGTCTTACACAAACTCTGGATGCTCGAACATCATTGATTTTCCCAATGAGAGAGGACGCACTCTCCGAGACCGTTTCCCACGGGGCGTGCGCTCGCAGTGCATTCTGGTTAATATAACTGGCCTTGTGGAAATAAAACCTGGAGTCACGTGGTGAGGGTGTGTTCTGGTGGTTAAATAAAAACATATATTTTTTACATTTTATTGTAGTATTTTAAATATTTTTATATGTATATTGTTTGGTGTATATTGTTGACATGAATTTGTACACGGTTACAGGGCTGTGTTGGAATTCCTGATGTCCGAATTCTTAAAATAAATATTAAATCTCTAATATAGATATTAAATACATATCAAAGCGCGTTTAGCGCACAGTGCATTTCCGGCTATATCCAGCAGATGGCGGTGCGGGTAAAGGCAGATAATGAGCACCAGGTGACTGTTTACTGGGAAGTGTGTGTTAATTCACTGTGGTGGGGGGGTTCTTTTCTGTTCTGGGAACGGAACGGGACACACACACACACACACACACACACACACACACACACACATGTACCAGATGAGATGAGCACGTGGCTTTGTGTTATTCCTCTGTTTCACGTCCTTAAGGCGCTGCTGTGGCGTCTCTGACGCAAGACATGCAGTATAGTGACGCACAAATTCGCGTGGAATTGAATTAGCGCTCGCCCACAAAACGGTCGCTGATTCATTGTAATTAATGTGCACACACACACACACACACACACACACACACACACTTTTAAGATGAATTAGGTCTGACCAACCAATCACAAAACTTGCTCGGGTGACATCACCACACACACGTAATCAATAGCAAATACATAATCAATGATATTGTATTTAAAGAAAGTGTTTCCATGTCAGCCATCATCATTATACCACCACACCATACATTATATTACCACACATTATACCACCATCACCACCATCACCATACCAACCGTGAACATCACCACATCATGGGTAAACATCACTTCATCTGGAAACATCACCACACCACACCAACCTCACCACACCATCACCATACCATGTAAACATCACTACACCATCTGTTAACATCACCACACCATCTAAACATCACCACACCATCTGTAAACATCACCACACCATCTAAACATCACCACACCATCTGTAAACATCACCACACCATCTGTAATCTTCGCCTTAACATCTGGAAACATCACCACGCCATTTGTAATCTTCGCCTTAACATCTGGAAACATCACCACGCCATTTGTAAACATCACCACACCATTTGTAATCTTCGCCTTAACATCTGGAAACATCACCACAAAACACCATTTGTAAACATCACCACACCATCTGTAAACATCGCTACTCTACCTATAAACATCACCACACCATCTGTGATCATAGACATAACATCTGTAAACATCACCACACCATTTGTAAACATCATCACACCATCTGTAAACATCGCCACTTGCCTATAAACATCACCACACCATCTGTGAACATAGACATAACATCTGTAAACACACTACCTGTAAACATCACCATGCCATCTGGAAACATCATCACACATTCTGTGACCATAACCATAACATCTGTAAACATCACCACATTATCTGTAAACATCACCATACCATCTGTGAACATAACCATAACATCTGGAAACATCACCACACCATCTGTAAACATCACCACACCACATGTAAACATCACCATACCATTTGTAAACATCACTACACCACATGTAAACATCACCATACCTAACCATCACTCTGTCACCACCAACAAAAGGTGTACATATACACACACATGCACCCCCCCCACCCACACACACACAGACAGACAGACAGACACACACACACACACACACATACACAGTGCATGACCATGTTCTGTGTAAATACAGCATCATGTACAATACTATGTTCCGGTTGCATAGCAAAGCTCCATCTCTCTTACTGTGTCTTCTTCCCTCTCTCTCTCTCTCCTCTCTCTCTCTCTCTCTCTCTCTCTCTCTGAATGTGTGTGTGTGTGTGTGTGTGTGTGTTTTGAGAGACATTAAGTCTGTTAAATCCACTTTAAGTTTCTGATCGGTGTGTCCCTCCTTCCATTAACTCACACTGTCAGAGGAGTGACACCTGGGAGGGTGTGCAGTTCGGCGCCCGCTTGCTCACTCTGTCTCTCGTCATTCTCTTCAGCGCATCACCTGTCTACAGCCACGCACACACACACACACACATACACACACACACACACACACACACACACACACACTGGGGCGTCGCAACCTCTCTGTCAGCGACAGATGAAGTCTCCAGCCAGTGTGAACAAAAGTAAGCTTTGAAACACAATCCAATCTCGGGTGAGAGCTTTAAGGGCTGCAGGACACATCTCAGAAACACAAACACACACACACACACACACACACACCACACAGATGGAGGATATCAGAGAGCAGATTCTGCAGCAAACGATGGCTAGAATTAATGTGAAGGAAACACACACACACACACACACACAAAGGTGTACACACACACACATAGCCAGACCTTCAGTAACGAGCTATAAGAATGCATGCTCTGTCTTGAGCGGAAGATCTCCTGCTGTAGAGCTCTGACCCTCAACCCTACTGAGATGAATGTGAACGCCGACTGCACCGCAGGAACCTCCTCACCTCCATGCCTTCATCACTACTACGAACTAGCTATAAGTATCCCCGCAAATACGTCCAATGGAAGTGCGTCAGATTCGCAAAAACACACGTCGCAAAAAAGGAACAATTCGCAAAACTGTAATGGAACGTTTCTTTTTTTCCAGGTCACATGATCTACCTCGCCGTGCCTTGGGCGTGATGATGCAGGTGCTAAAAGAGGCGTATTGCACTGCACAGCTCAAAACAAGAGGACGTGTTCATCCGGAAATGTTCAATCCACCCGGTGAAATCATGCACTATTACCTCCCAGAACAGCAGGGAGGTGGCGGCTTAGTGGTTAAGGTGTTGGATTCTGGACCGGAAGATCACAGGTTAAAACCCCACCACCACCACCACCAAGCTACCACTAGTGGGCGCTTGAGCACGGCCCTTAACCCTCAATAGCTCAGATGTAAGTCGCTCTGGATAAGAGCGTCTGACAAATGCCATAAATGTAAATGTAGCAAGCACAATTTTGGCCCCGCCCAAGTATAGGAGGATCGCCTCGCCATTAACACGTGTATAACACGCCTACGTCTCCTATTAACAATAAAAACGCCTAATGTGCTGGCTGTAAACGTCTCCATTTTTTTTGAATGACGTATCGCGAGAGTTTTGCATCATTTCGTAACAGGTCTTTTTTTCGGGATTTTGAAAATATCGCAAAAGTATTGCGCAAATTTGTAATGGAAATGCGCCTTGTGACTAGTTTTGCCCGATCTAGCAATAATCTAATAACGCACCAATTTACTTTGAGTTGTCTAGACGTCACAGATTGTCCCAGGTGTCCTTAGTCTTTATCCTGATATCAAAAACGTTACATTTGAAAAGTAATATATCCCACTACTGAACAGGTCTACCTAATTTTGCACTAGCTATCGATCATGGAGATTAATGAGTAGAGCAGGATCGAGTAGGACATCAACTCTATGGAACAATTTTGCGACTCCTTATACAAAGACTCGACACTTTCCTTTTTTTATCCAGAAAAAAAAAAAAAAAGGCCATGAGTTAGACTTTGGGTGCTGAATGTACTCTCTGGACAGTTACAAGAACCTGTTAAACTGATCTACGGGCCTGTCCAAAAAGATGTTACCACTCATATGGTACTATCATTCATTCATTCATCTTCTACCGACATTCCCTCGGGTCACGGGGAGTCTGTGTCTATCTCAGGCGTCTATGGGCATTAAGGCAGGATACACCCTGGATACACTCACATTGACACACACACATTCATACACTAGGGACAATGTTCCTAGGTGCCAATCAACCTACCGTGCATGTTTTTGGACCGGGAGGAAACCGAAGAACCCGGAGAAAAAACCCCAACTCATAATAACATAATAATAACTTTATAATAACTCTAATGTTAGTCTCCTTATTAACAAAAGCAGAAATGAACTGAGGACTTTCCGACCAATCAGAATTGAGGATGCAACTACAAACAAACAATGATACATTTTTGTTCTGGGAATGGGACAGGACACACACACACACACACACACACACACACGTACCAGATGTGATGGGCACGTGGTGCTCTGTTATTCCTCTTTTTCACATCCTTAAGGCGACCCTGCGGCGTCCCTGACAAATTTGTCCCAAATCGAATTTGCTGGGAATTGAATTAGTTTGCGCCCACAAAACAACTGCTGATTCATTGCAATTAACGTGCACGTGAACATGCTCGCGAACACACACACACACACACACACACACATGCTTTTACCAATCAATCGTTAATCTTGCTCGGGTGACGTCACCACTCACCTAAACAATAACAAATACATCATCAATATTGTATTTCAAGAAAGCATTACCATATCAACCATCAACCATCATTATACACCATACCAACCATCACCACCATCACCACACCATCTGTAAACATCACAATACCATCTGTAAACATCACAATACCATCTGTAAACATCATCACACCACATGTAAACATCACAATACCATCTGTAAACATCACAATGCCATCTGTAAACATCACCACACCACATGTAAACAACACCATACCATCTGTGAACATCACATTACCATCTGTAAACATCACCATACCATCTGTAAACATCATCACACCACCTGTAAACATCACCACACCACCTTTAAACATCACCACATTACCTCTAAACATCACCATACCATCTATAAACATCACTATACCACCTGTGAACATCATATCTGTCAACATCTTTATACCATCAGTAAACATCACCACACCACCTGTAAACATCACCATACCATCTGTAAACATCACCATACCACCTGTAAACATAACGACACTATCTGTAAACATCATTATACGATCAGTAAACATTGCCACACCACCTGTAAACATTACCATTCCATCTTTAAACATAACCACACTATCTGTAAACATAATTATACCATCAGTAAACATCGCCACACCACCTGTAAACATAACCACACTATCTGTAAACATCACCATACCATCTGTAAACATCACCTCATAACCTGTAAACATCACCATAACATCTTTAAACATCACTATACCATCTGTAAACATCACCTCATTACCTGTAAACATCACCATAACATCTGTAAACATTGCCACATTACCTGTAAACATCACCATACCATATGTAAACATCATCTCACCACGTGTAAACACACCCACCTTACCTGTAAACATCACCACACCACATGAAAACATAACCATACCATCGGTAAGCATCACCATACTATCTGTAAAGTTTTAGTCACTTTATTGCCATATCACCCCAAGCAATGCAGGGACAGTTTACATAGGCAGTTATCTACGGATATACAGTATTACATACAGGATGAAAAAAGCAATATATATATATATATATATATATATATATATATATATATATATATATATATATATATATATATATATATATATATATATATATATATATATATATATATATACACATACATACCTACATACATACATACGTACTCAGAACCACAAGAGTTGTGCATAAAGATATTTTACATAATATAGTGCAGGAGATTGTAGTGCAGAAAGATGGTAAACATTAAACATGTATTATTTGTATAGTGTGAATGTGGTATGGATGGGATATACACAGAGACATGGATGTGTATTGGATGTATTTAGTGTAACAGATGTTATTGTATTAATGCAAGGTGTGTATCGAGTCCAGTGTTAAAGTGCATATACACACTTTACTCTATGTGTGTGCTCTATACACACATTGCATTAATACAATAATATCCGTTACACTGTGTTACAAACGTTAATAAAGCGCTGTCAATAGTGTCACTACCAAACAACGGTAGTTTTGTTCCCTCCTTTTGACTTAAACAGAAAGCAGGGTGCGGCCGAGCTCTCGTTATCGGCGCTATTATTATTATTATTCCTCGCCTTCATCTTCTATTTCACAACGGCAGCAGTGTGTTACTGTTACACCGAACAGCAGCTTCGCATCTGGCCTGCTCCTCCTCTCCTGCACTCGTCTGTTTAACCGTGATTCAGAATGACGAAGGGAGTGAAGATCGTACGCGGACGCCCACGCCGGGGAAAGGAACGAGCGAACGGTTTTACAGCCCAGATCAAAAGAGGAAAGAAGAAAAGGCAGAAAGAGAGCCGTTCGAGGCGGTTTCCGTCTACAGGATCGCCTATTGTGGCGAGCACGCACATGGAATAAATAAACGGCGGAGAGATCGAGACTGATAGCAGAAATGACGACAATGTAGAGTAGAGGTGGATTTAAACCGACGTCTCCATTCGGGTTCCGGAACGCCGAGCTCATACAAAATGGACCGATAACTGACCATCACATTTACCGTCAGCGTTATATGAGATTCGTATCAAAAACTAGGTCTGTTTACAGGAAAGTACTTTATTTACCTACGTTTTCACACCTTCAAAATAGCCCAGATTGCATGTCAAGCAACTTCTGCAATTCTCCCTGGATGTGTGTGTAATGGTGCTCGTGGAAATGTGGTGGAGATTGATTCTGCTGTAAGGGTGTTAGTGAAGTCAGGGAATGATGGAGGTGGAGTGAGGTGAGGAGGCCTGGGGTGCACTCGGAGAAGGTCGGTTCTTTAAATCTCGTTCATCAAAATGAGTGAATTCCTTTTGATCAGAAATAAAAATACAATAATACTTAATAAGTGGAATCAAAGCATGTACATCTCGGACCCGGAGAGTCGAGAGACGAGCTACACAATTGCGTTTCTTGTACATAACCTACGGAGATTTATAGCCACGCCCAGTAGAAAATGATCCTTTGCTACAGCGTTATAGAGCGGCATGTACAGCCGGAGATCTTCCACTGCAACCCATTTATAGCATTGACAGACCACCCGGTGGTGTGTGGCGGTATTGCAGGGAGTAATTCATTCATTCATCTTCTACCGCTATATCCGATCTTCCCTCGGGTCACGGGGAGTCTGTGTCTATCTCAGGCGTCTACGGGCATTAAGGCAGGATACACCCTGGATGGAATGCCAAACCATCGCAGGGCACACACACACACACACACACTCACTCACACACTAGGGACAATTTTTCCAAGGTGCCAATCAACTTATCGTGCATGTTTTTGGACCGGGAGGAAACCGGAGAACCTGGAGAAAAAACCCCTGAGGCACGGGGAGAACATGCACATGCAACTCCACATACACATGGCCGAGACGGGAATCGAACCCGGACCCTGCCGGTGTGAGGCGAACGTGCTAACCACTAAGCCACCGTGCCCCTTAGTAATTGTGAATCACAAATAATTCATTCATTCATTCTTCTACAGCTTTATCTGACTTCCCTCAGAAGGCATTCCATACACCCAGTATGGAATGTCATCGCTTGCACTCACATTTACACACTAGTGACAATTTTCCAGGGTGCAATCAGTCTACCGTGCATGTTTTTGGACCGGGAGGAAACCTGGAGAACCCGGAGAAAAAAACCCCTAAGACGTGGGGAGAACATGCAAACTAAGTTTCGGATGAGGGAATCGAACCCCAAACGGCGGGGTGATAACCACTAAGCCACGGCACAAATAATTTATTAGTGAAAAAAAAAAAAACTAAGAAAAAGAAAGATGAATATTTCATTTAATTAAAAAGAATATTTAATTAAAGTCCATGATAGTAAAAAGGAAAATGTATGAAACGGCAAATCTATTCGTTTAACATTGCGAACAACTTATTAAATTGCCGTTTTTAATTGCAAAACATGTTATGATGCATCAATATTTGGCAAATATCAGAGAGTGATGCATGCAAAATAACAACAAAGGTCATATTATCTAAACAATAATGTACCTATTGTAATATGATTTGTTTTCTTGTAATATTAATAGTAATGTTCGGCATATTTCGTATCAGGGGTCCATGCCACATATCTACGGCCTGAATTGAACAACTTTGAAGATCCTTCGGGAGGCACGGTGGCTTAGTTAGTGGTTAGCACGTTTTCGCCTCACACCGCCCGTGTCCAGGTTCGATTCCCGTCTCGGTCATGTGTGTGTGGAGTTTGCATGTTCCCTCCCCGTGCCTCAGGGGGTTTTTCTCCGTTTTCTCCAGGTTTTCCAGTTTCCAGTTTCCTCCCCGGTCCAAAAACATGCACGGTAGGTTGATTGGCACCTTGGAAAATTGTCCCTAGTGTATGAATGTGTGTGAGTGTGTGTGTGTGTGTGTCCTGTGATGGGTTGGCATTCCATCCAGGGTGTATCCTGCCTTAATGCCCATAGACACCTGAGATAGACACAGACTCCCCGTGACCCGAGGGAAGATCGGATAAAGCGGTAGAAGATGAATGAATGAATGAATGAAGATCCTTCATTTAAAGTAGATCTTCATAGTATCAATGCCCCTAGTCATGCCCATAGTCAATGCCCCTGTGGCTTTGTGCACAGGGGCATTGTCGTGCTGGAAAGGGTTAGGGTTTAATGAAGTGCTATAAAGACCCATATGCATCCTATCAGACGGTGTGCTTACAATGACAAGAAGAATATGTTCATGGCTAGTGGATTGCACAGTGGATAAGGCATTGGGCTCTGGACGAGAATGTTGCAGGTTCAAATCCCAGCACCACCAAACTACCACTAGTGGGCTCTTGAGCAACGCCCTTATCCCTTCAGTCCCCCAGTAAATACTTTTATGCATCATGGCTCGTAAAATACGATTCGGAGCACAGCAGAAGAGTCACGGCAAGGTCGGGAATAAATAAGCGCTGGGCCGAGAGAGGCATCGGAGGAGAAGTGGCAAGAATCCCGAGGAAGCCGGGAGGAGAGAAAGGAGCTGGGAAGCGGATGGTGAAAGCGAAGGAATTAGATTACAGCCTTTAGATTAGACGAGAGACAAAAGAGAAGGGCTTGCAAAAAAAGTGAGAAAAAGAGATGCGGGGAATGAAAGACGAGACGTGAGAATTGGGATCTGCAGAGGAAGGAATCTAGGGAGAGAGAGAGAGAGAGACAGAGAGAGAGAGACGTTCAGGAGGGAGGGAGAGAGAGAGGGAGAGTGGGGCGGCTCGATTAAATTATAGTCCAAATATAAAAAGGCGTAATGGAGGAAGATGAATATGAAAGGTGAAGGATTGAAGGAGGTGCTGATGTACAACTCTGTGATGGGAGTGGGATAAAAGAGGGATAATCAAGAAATGCTGGAGAAAAGAAGGGAGGAGGAAGAAAGATGAGATTAGATTGGATGAGATGGAAAAAGTTCTATGGGTTTTTTATATATATATATATATATATATATAATAAAAATAAACAGCCCAAACACCATGGTGTTAGGAAAGTCAGGAACTTGCATACATGTTACTGTAGGTGAGAAGGTGAGGAGGTTCCTGGGGTTCAATCAGCGTTCACATCCATTTTTGGGAGGTGGTGGCTTAGTGGTTAAGGTGTTGGCCTCTGGAGCAGAAGATCGCAGGTTCAAACCCCACAATCACCAAGCTACTACTAGTGGGCCCTTGAGCAAGGCTCAATTTCTCAGTTGTAAGTCACTCTGGATAAGGGCGTCTGCCAAATGCCATAAAAGCACATTTTCATGGATGTTCAGCTCGTTTAGATCTCGACAGCAGGAGATCTTCCATTGCCACCCATGTAGAGCAGGTCATGTCATGTTGCTGGCTTTGTAGCCAAGCTAGTAAAGGTTTGGGTCTTCAATGTGACATGAAGGGAACATTTCTTTCTACAGCATCCAATGACATCCTACGCACTTTTTTCTCCAGTTTTATTTGGGGCCCAGTGGTCTAAGGGGCTGAAGGTTCTGTAATGTATATGTGACAAATAAAGGCTATTCTATAAAAGAACCACATATCTCTGGAAAGGGTACTTTTGTCAGTATTAGTATATTAGGTTACTTGGTACATAAGTAGCCAGACAATGTGAATACACTTGACCTTTTGCTTGCTATTGCATTTACATTTATGGCATTTGGCAGACGCCCTTTTCCAGAGCAACTTGAGCAATCGAGGGTTAAGGGCCTTGCTCACGGGCCCGCTCAAGGACGATCTTCTGGTCCAGAGGCCACTAAGCCACCACCTAGCTATTGCTAGCTAGATATTTCTCAGTGAGACTAGTGAGTGTGAACTGCTGTTGCTAATCTAACTTTCGGGTGGTGACGTCGCTTATAGCGCACATCATCGCCTAATGAATCTTAGTCCCGGCCTTGGCTGGTGGCGTGTTATGAGGTGGCTACAGTGGAACAGTTCGCCTGCGGACCTCTCCGGAGAGTTGTACCAGGGGAAAAAACTGGGAAGAGAAGAGGGGACATTAGTAAAAGTGAAATCTGGGTTCAGTCTCCTCATAGTGGTGGAGAACTAATCAGGTCAGGGACAAGAACGATTGCCTGTAAACCTTTCCCAGTATCTCTCTCTCTCTCTCTATCTCTCTCTCTCTGCAAAAGAAACAGAGCCCGGGGAAGACAAATAACTGTGAAATGGTGCCTGGTCCCCATGGTGCCATGCACCTATTACACTTGCCTGGTTGGCCAATGCTGGACTTCAAGTAGGTTGCCAGGAAGGAATTCCCATTGCAGGTAAATATATGGGTATATCACTTTTTGGCCCACCCTCAACTCTGCGTGAGGCTGAGCGCTCAGGGTGACCTTTGGGGCTCCTTAAGATCTCATTGTGAAGGCCTGTCTGCATCCCTTCGAGTCTCCCCTCACCCCGCAAGGCTTTGGGCATCCAGGAACACACCCCGTCCAGAACCTTGCGTCCTAGTTGGCACTGGGTATTCACACACTCAAAGGACAGAGTGCTAAGGCCTTTGCCAGAGAGTCTATGGGCTACAACCCGGCTAACAAAGCCCGGGCTTTGGCCACTTTTTCCTTGTTCTAGTCGTGCCACACACACACTAGACAGGGATTTGGTCAGTCCGGCGGTTGTTGTACTGTACAGGGTTCCCATAGCGTCTCTGATCCAGCCCGAGTTCCTGAAAGGGAACGTCTCAGGTTCGATTAAATGACATTAGATTCAACGTTATTGTTATTGTGCAAGGTACATATGTAACCCTGGTTCCCCCGAGGGAACAAGATGCTGCTTGGCGATGCCACACTTCCCGCATCCCTGCCGCACTTCCTTCACTCAAAGCTACTGCCGACTCTGCAGTATAGCGACTCTTACACCTTCGCTCGCCTGCTTTATCAGCTATGCGTTAGATATTTTATTCCTTTTTTTCCCCACCTGTTTTCATGATGTTTCTATCCTATGAGCTGCACGCTACCGTTGCTGCGTGACTTTGTCGGTCAACAAAAATATCAATAAATGTTATTTCCCACCAAATTTGACTTGTGTGCTTTAGAACTGCATGTCTACATTGGTGTCAACATGAAATATTTATTAACTGTGTAATCTGAAGAAAATATTGGAAATGTGGATCTGGAAAATGACTGTAAGAAGCAGCTACATGCTAGCTAGCTAGCTATCTAGCTAGGTTATACAAATATCAGAGGATAATTGAGATATTTATGCAAATTCTTGATTTTATGTCCACAGGCAAGAATTAAAAGCTATTAGCTGATATTATATATTATATTATATATTAGCTTATATTTGCAAAACATATCTGAGGTGACATTTGGCATTCCTGGTGAATTTCTGAGGGGGGATTTTTTTGTTTATTTTTTTAAGCCTGGTTGTGTTTATTGATAGATTTAACAGATAAAAGATAGAAATGCAAATATAAAAAGAGAAACGGGTGTGAAGAAGGAGAATGAAGTGAAAAAATAAAGCGTGTAATTGGAAAGAGTGTGTATTGCGCAGTACGGGGAAGCTAATATGCTGTACCTGAGGAAAATCACTGGTACATTTTTCATCTGTCTACTGTTCTGAAATAAGTGAAAGAAATAGCAGATATACAAGCTATTACAGACCTTCTTTTTTTGTGTGTGTGATTTAACAAAATATTCGGGATAATTGTCGATGTTCTCAGTGATATCGTCTTGGATCCATTATCACTGTACTT
>JACRUU010000019.1:3098454-3108454 GCA_030449085.1 Kryptopterus vitreolus | reverse complement strand
AATAAACTGTAATTAACTTTTTTTTTTTGCAGCCCTGCAAACTTTTTCTTCTTTTTTCCAGAACTTTATTATGGCACTGTATCTTTGCCAGGGTGCGTCGATGTCGCTGGAACACGGCTACGCCAAGAAGAAAATGACGGATGAAGTGGAAGAACGGTTTGCTGACAAAGACAAACATTCTCCCAAACAAAACATCACAACGTACAGAGAGAAATAGCGCGCGAGAGAGAGAGAGAGAGAGAGAGAGAGAGAGGAGAGAAAAATAGTCCTCTTTACTGCAGGTGTAAGGAGTGAAATTCTTCTCACCTGCACTTTATTATGTCTCATTCTGGAGAGCTCGACCCGAGAGCAGATACGCTGAGATTCGGTCCGAGCGATTTCTCTCGCTCGCTCTCCGTCTGTCGCATTAAAACACTGCAGTCATCTCATTAGATCCAGATGGATTTTCGATCAGTCCTGGGTCTGAGGAACCATCTCTCACTGCTTCACTCGGTCTGTAGCAGATCCAGAGCCTTATATCACATCCAAAGCTGCAGAGTTCATTTCAAGTGCTCCGAATTTGCGCCTTTAAAGTTTAATGTGATGCGTTTTTCCCTGGTAGCTACTAGAAGAGCGACCCAAGGTAAAGTGGTGCAGCTTCTCACACCTACAGCGTGGACTATCCCCTTATACCCGGCATTAAGGGATTTATCGATGGTTGCAGTATACAACTTGTCTAGTGTATGGATGCAAATAATGCTCCATTTTTCTTCCAGCCAATTATAATCCAGGAATCACGCCTGATCTTCAATCCAATCACAATCCAGGATTTGCATTTGAATTGAAAGCCAATCAAAATGTAGGATTCACGCCTGAACTTCAAGCTATTAACAATTCATGATTCATATTTAGACTTCCAGCCAATCACAACCCAGAATTCCCACTTCAAGTATTTACAGCCAATCACAATAACATTTGCATTTGATTTGCATGAATTGAAAGCCATGATTCAAAATGTAGGATTCACGCCTGAACTTCAAGCTATTAACAATTCATGATTCATATATTAGACTTCCAGCCAATCACAACCCAGAATTCCCACTTGTATTTACAGCCAATCACAATCCAGGATTTGCATTTGAATTGAAAGCCAATCAAAATGTAGGATTCACGCCTGAACTTCAAGCTATTAACAATTCATCATTCATATATTCAACTTCCAGCCAATCACAACCCAGAATTCCCACTTGGATTTACAGCCAATCACAATCCAGGATTTGCATTTGAATGAAAGCCAATCAAAATGAATTGAAAGCTATTAACAATCAAAATGTAGCCAACCCAGAATTCCCACTTGTATTTACAGCCAATCACAATCCAGGATTCCCACTTGAATTCCAGCCAATCAAAATTTAGGATTCATGCCTGTACATCAAGCGATTAACAATTCATCATTCATATATTCAACTTCCAGCCAATCACAACCCAGAATTCCCACTTGGATTTACAGCCAATCACAATCCAGGATTTGCATTTGAATTGAAAGCCAATCAAAATGTAGCATTCACGCCTGAACTTCAAGCTATTAACAATTCATGATTCATATTTAGACTTCCAGCCAATCCCAATCCAGAATTCCCACTTGGATTTACAGCCAATCACAATCCAGGATTCCCACTTGAATTCCAGCCAATCAAAATTTAGGATTCATGCCTGTACATCAAGCGATTAACAATTCATCATTCATATATTCAACTTCCAGCCAATCCCAACCCAGAATTCCCACTGGGATTTACAGCCAATCACAATCCAGGATTTCCACTTTAATTCCAACCAATCAATATACAGTATTCCACAGATACACTTCCAGCCAATCAGAATTGAGCATTTACACTGAGCAGGGGATAATGGTCATATATAAAACTCAATGTGGAGAAAGAATTGTACTGGAGAATAATTTGGCGATCTCAGAGGTGTGAGCTGCGTTGGAGGTCGTTTGTCTGAGAAGATTGAATTAAGAATTGTGTTTAGTGTGAAATTGATCTTTTTTTTTCTCCCCCAGGTAAAATATTGATTTGTTTTTGTCTTGTTTTGGGACTTAATTTGCCTCGTCTATATACAGCCTGTATTTCCTCTGACATCGCAGTCATGTCCTTCCTTTGCTACGATTCCTCATAGAGCTTAAAAATACAACTTTTCATTATTGGGCAGTTCTGCTATGCAAACGAAGAAGAAGAAACTTCCAAACCAATATATATATGAGAGAGAGAGAGAGTATATAATGTATTATAGAGAATATAGAGTGTATAAATTGTAATATAGAGAGTATATTGTGTAATATAGAGTGCATAAAGTGTATTATAGTGTGTAATATGGAGAGTATAGAGTGTAATATAGAGTGTATAGAGTGTAATAAAGAGCATATAAGGTGTAATATGGAGAGTATAGAGTGTAGAGAGTGTAATATGGAGCGTATAGAGTGTAATATGGAGAGTATAGAGTGTAATATAAAGTGTATAGAGTGTAATATAGAGTGAGAGTAATATAATATAGAGCATATAGAGTGTAATATAGAGCGTATAGATAGTGTAATATGAGACCATATAGAGTGTAATATAGAGTGTATAATTTATAGTATAGAGTGTCCATTAGACTGTATAGAGTGTAATATGGAGTGTATAGAGTGTTATATAGAGTGTATAGAAGTGTAATATAGAGTGTATAGAGTGTAATATAGAGCGTATAGAGTGTAATATGAAGCATAAAGTGTAATATAGAGTGTATAGAGTGTGTAATATTAGAGATGTATAGTGGTTATAGTAATATAGAGGTGTAGAGTATAGAGTGTAGAGCATATAGTGTATAGCGCATAGAGTGTATATAGTATTTCGGCATATAGATGTAATATGGAGCGTATTTTTTTATAGAGGTATATAGAGCGTTAGTGTAATATAGAGTGTATAGTAATATAGTAGAGTAATGACGGTCTACAGAGTCGAGTAATAATAACTGGAGAGTTATTATAGTAGAATTGGATCCCCGGATTAAGTGTGTAGTAAGTGTTGTAGGATTCGCTTAGAGTGTTCTGGTGTATATATAGAGCGTGGGAAATAAGAGCATATAGGAATCCATAAGAGTGCCTACTGTATATAGAGAGATATGCCTATAGAGGGATAGCAACAGAAACGGGTGATATACGCGAGCAATGGAGTTTAATTTCTGTGTATAGAGTAATATAGCAGTGTGTATATAGAGAGTATAGAGTGTAATATAGAGATATAAAGAGTAGATATAATATAGAGTGATATAGAGTAGTGTAATATGGAGTGTATAGAGTGTAATATAGAGCGTATAGTGTAATATGTATAGAGTGTATAGAGTGTAATATAGAGCGTATAGTGTAATATGGAGTGTATAGAGTAATATAGAGCGTAATATAGAGCATAAAGAATGTAATATAGAGTGTAATATAGAGCATATAGAGTGTAATATAGAGCGTATAGAGTGTAATATAATATGTAATATAGAGCGTATAGAGTGTAATATAGAGCGTATAGAGTGTAATATAGAGTGTATAGATAGAGTAATATAGAGCATATAGAGTGTAATATAGATCGTATAGAGTGTAATATGAGCATATATAGAGTGTGTAATATAGAGTGTGTAATATAGTGTGTAATATAGAGCGTATAGAGTGTAATATAGAGCATATATAGAGTAATATAGAGTGTAATAGCATAGTGTATATATAGAGTGAATATAGAGAGTGCATATAGAGTGTAAGATATAGAGGAGCATATAGAGTGTAATATATAGTGTATAGAGTGGGTAATATAGAGTGTAATATAGAGTGTATAGAGTGTAATATAGCATATAGAGTGTAATATAGAGTGTATAGATAATATAGAGCATATAGAGTGTGTAATATAGAGTGTATAGAGTGGGTAATATAGAGTGTATAGAGTGGGTAATATAGAATGTATAGAGTGTAATATAGAGCATGTATGGAGAGCATCTAGAGTGTAATATAGAGCATATAGAGTGTAATATAGAGTGAAATAGAGTAGAGTGTAATATAGAGATATGTAATATAGAGCGTATAGAGTGTAATATAGAGCTAGATGTGGGTAAATAGAGTGTAATATAGAGCATATAGAGTGTATATGGAGCGTATAGAGTGTAATATAGAGTGTATAGAGTGTAATATAGAGTGTATAGAGAGTAATATAGAGTAATATAGAGTATAGTGTAATATATGGAGTGTATAGAGTGTAATATAGAGCGTATAGTGTAATATGGAGTGTATAGAGTGTAATATAGAGCGTATAGAGTGTAATATAGAGTGTATAGAGTGTAATATAGAGAGTGTATAGAGTGTAATATAGAGCTAATATATAAGAGTGTGTAATATAGAGTGTATAGAGTGGTATAATGGAAATATAGTATAGTGTGTAAGTGTATAGAGCAGTGTATAGAGTGTAATATAGAGCGTATAGCGTATAGAGTGTAATAGTAGAGCGTATAGAGTGTAATATAGAGCAAATAGAGTGTAATATAGAGTGTAATATGGAGAGTGTATAGAGTGTAATATAGAGTGTGTAATATAGAGCGTAATATAGAGCATATAGAGTGTGTAATATAGAGTGTATAGAGCAATATAGAGTGTAATATAGAGCAATATAGAGTGTAATATGGAGCGTATAGAGTGTAATATAGAGCGTTATATAGTTTATAGATAGAGTTGTGTAATATAGAGCGTATGGAGCAGTGTATAGAGTGTATAATATAGAGTGTGTATATAGAGTGTGTGTATATAGAGTGTAAATAGAGTGTATGTGTAATATAGAGTGCATATGAGTGTAATAGAGTGTATAGAGTGTATAGAGTGTAATATAGAGAAGTAATATGAGATGGAGCTGTAGGAAATATAGTATGTATATAGAGTGTATAGAGTGTAATATAGAGCGTATAGAGTGTAGTGTAGAGTAGTAGCATATAGAGCATATAGAGTGTAATATGGAGCGTATAGAGTGTATAGAGTGTAAGTGTATAGAGCGTATAGAGTGTATAGAGTGTAATATAGAGCGTATAGAGTGTAATATAGAGTGTATAGAGTGTAATATAGAGCGTATAGAGTGTAATATAGAGTGTATAGAGTGTAATATAGAGCGTATAGTGTAATATGAGAGTGTATAGAGTGTAATATAGAGCGTATAGTGTAATATAGTGTATGGAGTGTAATATAGAGTGTAATATGTATAGAGCGTATAGTGTAATATAGTGTATAGAGTGTAATATAGAGCGTATAGAGTGTAATATGGAGTTGTATAGAGTGTAATATAGAGCGTATATATATGGAGTGTATAGAGTGTAAGTGTATAGAGTAATATGCATATACAGAGTGTAATATAGAGTGTATAGAGTGTAATATAGAGCATATAGAGTGTAATATGGAGCGTATAGAGTGTAATATAGAGTGTAATATAGAGTGTATAGAGTGTAATATAGAGTAATATAGAGTATATATGTATAGAGTGTAATATAGAGCGTATAGTGTAATATGGATATAGAGAGCGTATAGTGTAATATGGAGTGTATAGAGTGTAATATAGAGCGTATAGAGTGTAATATAGAGCGTATAGAGTGTAATATAGAGCAGTGTAATAGAGTGTAATATAGAGCGTATAGAGTGTATATAGAGTATATGTAATATAGAGTGTAATATAGAGTGCATATAGAGTGTAATATAGAGCGTAATATAGAGCGTAATATAGAGCGTATAGAATGTAATATAGAGCGTAAAGAGTATAATATAAAGTGTATATTGTATTTGATCAGTAGTACTGTATGCAATCAGGTCCAGTGTTGATCCCATCACTGAAATACAGGTTTTAATGGGAGGAGTTTATGTGGCCTGATTATCTCCCTGATAGTTCATTTTCTCATTAAGGACCGATTGAGATAATAAGTAATTACGTTAGGACACAACACAAATGTTTAACAGTGCAAGTAATTATCAGCCAACACACACACACACACACACACACACACACACACACACACACACTATCCAAAAATTCTATAATAAACACAACCTTGTAAAATGATTGACGCAATAAATGAACGGGCATAAATAGTTCTTTCAGCCAAATTGAACATTTTATATCCAATTAATTTAACATCATTCGCACACACACACACACACACACACACACACACACACACACACACACACACACACACACACACACACACACGCCACACTCAATCTCCACTATAGAGATGAAGTGATAAGGTCATGCAAATCGTCACAACAATAGTGCTAATGGAAGCACTTGATCCTCTTCTACACGAGAGGATCGTAGCCCAGCGCTAATCGCTTGCTAACACACACACACACACACCACACACACACACACACACACACACACACACACACACATATGATAAGTGAGAGATGTGGTTTTATGAATGGGCCAAAGCATGAACATTATGTTACTGAAGCACTCCTCATTTTTAGTGCATTAATTGGTGAAAATGTAGCGGAGGCAGAGCCGGTTGGGGGGGGGGGGGGGGGGGGGCAAGTGCACATGATCATTTAATTAGTGTCAAAACAAACACAGTAAATAAAACAACAAACAACCGACAGCGTATAGGAGAGGAACATGTGGGAAAATGATTGTGAGGTGATGAAGGCTGTGAAAAGCAATCTTAATGATATACATGTGCTTATTGTAATCCTGATGCAGGTGCAGCGGTCATGTGACCCACCAGGTCCACATATACTTTCCATGTCCTGATCCAATGAGCGCCAGTCGTCTGCGAAGATGGAGGGATAGGGGATATTTTTTTTATGTGGATATTCATTCAAAAACAAGGGTGTTGGTAAAGTCGGGTACTGATGTAGGTGAGAAGCCGTGGAGGTCTGGAGTGCAGTCAGCGTGAAACATTGATTCATGTTCAATTGGGTTGGAAAGGTGGAAAATGGAAAAGAGAGAAAGGGAGATGAAGAGATGGAGAGTGAAATGCAGGGAAATGCCATGAGTGAAAATGTAGAGGTGAAAAGATAGAGGGAGAGGGGGAGAGATGAAAATGTGGAATACTGTTACATTGGAAAAGTAACAATATGGAGTGGAAAATTGGGATAGAGCGATGAAAAAAAAGGAAGATGGAGAGGCAGATAAAAGGGATTGTTGGGGAGGCAGAAATACTGAGAGGTGGATAAATGGAGAGATGGAAAGGAGGAAAGATGAAAAGGTAGAAAGAGAAAGGTGGATGGATAGAAATATAGAGAGGTAGACAGATGGAAAATTAGAGAGATAGAAATATGAAGAGATAGGCAAAGAGGTGGGGAATGGAGAAATGGAGAAATGAAGAGAGATGGAGAGATGAAAAGGTGGAATGATGGAACGGTGGAGAGGTAGAAAAAGCGAATGATAGCTAGAGAGGTGGAAACGGGAATATGTGGAGAGATAGAAATATGAAGAAGTACAGATTTAGAGATGGAAAGATGGAGTGATGTGGAGTGGTGTGTGGATGACATGGAGAGGTAAAGAGATGGTGTGGAGAGATGGGGAGATACAGAGATGGAGAGGTAGGAAGGTGGAGTGATGGATAGGGGAGTGGAGAGAAGGAGAGGTAAAGAAGTAGAAAGGTAGAGAGATGGAGAGGGAAAGCATGTAGAGGTGGAGAGAGAAAAATGTTTGTTTGCTCTGTGTTCATACAACAGCTCTCTCTGTCTCTGTGCCTCTCTCTCTCTCTCTGTCTCTCTCTCTTGCTGTCTCTCTGTCTCTCTCTTTGTCTCTATCTCTCTCTGTCTCTCTCTCTCTCTCTGTTTGTCTCTCTCTCTCTTTGCTCTCTCTCTCTGTCTCTCTCTCTGTCTTTTTGTCTCTCTCTTTGTCTCTCTCTCTCTCTCTCTTTATATCTCTCTCTGTCTCTTTCTCTTGCTGTCTCTCTCTCTGTCACTCTTTGTCTCTCTCTGTCTCTCTCTCTCTCTGTTTGTCTCTCTCTCTCTCTCTCTCTCTATCTCTCTGCTGTCCTCTCTCTCGGTCTCTCTGTCTCTCACTCTGTCTCTCTCTCTCCTTCTCTGGGATAATTTCCTTGTCCTGTGTGCTGCACTGAGAGCATTGTGTTTCCTGTGGGCAGACACACACACAAAGACAAAGACAAAGACAGACACACACACACACACACACACAAAGACAAAGACACACAGACACACACACACACACACACACACACACACAGATGGTAGGGCATCTGATTGGATGGGGGGTGTAAGGGGCGGGGCCTGAGATATTCAGCAATAAAAACCTCAAAAATCCAACAATTAATTTCTGAATAAAAGAAGCAAAAGTTCTGATCAAGGACATGAGCTAACAAAGATAACACACACACACACACACACACACACACTCACTCACACTCACAACACACACACACACACACACACACACACACACACACACACACACAACCACACACACACACTCACTCGATCACTCACACACACACACAATCACTCATTCAAACACACAAATGCAGAAACACTACCTTACTCACAATCACTTACACACACACACACACACACACACACACACACACACACACACACACACACACACACACACACACACACACACACACACACACACACTCACACAAACACACATACAATCACTCATTCAAACACACAAATGCAGAAACACTACCTTACTCACAATCACTTACACACACACACACACACACAGATAGATAGACACACACAAACAAACAACCACACATGCACACAGGCATAAGCACACACATACACACACTCACAATTACAAAGAGTGAGAAAGAGAGAGAGAGAGAGAGGGAGAAAGAGGGAGAGAGGAGAAGAGATCAGTCAGAGAGAGAGAGAAACAAAAAGAAAGAAACAAAAAACAGCAGCACAGATTCAATTGCTGAAGTGATGGTGTTTAGGGGCGTTTTCATAATCAGACTCTGGAGCTATAATAGGATTAGTATTGTGTGTGTGTGTGTGTGTGTGTGTGTGTGTGTGTGTGTGTGTGTGTGTGTGTGTGTGTGTGTGTGCACGCATGTGTGTGTGTAGGTGAGCATTTGACAGGTAATTAAAGCTTACGTTTGTTTGTGAAAAAATCACCATACACACATATACAGCCTGTACACACTCTCTCTCTCTCTCTGTATCTCACACACACACACACACACACACACACACACACACACACACACACACACACACACACACGTACTGTGTATACACGGCATCTGCCCTTGCAGCCCACGTTTCATGCCCCTTGCTCATCAATGCTGCACCATGTTCAACAATGCGCACACACACACACACACACACACACACACACACACACACACACACACACACACACACACACACACACACACACACACTCACCCCCAGTCTCTAAATCCCAGCACACACTCACGTACAGCCGCTTAAAAACTCAGAAAAGGCCTCGAGCAACATAATGGAGAAAAATGAAAGAGTGACTGAGAAGAGCGAGAGATTAATTAGATATTCTTCTATTTCAGATGTGTGTGTGTGTGTGTGTGTTTGTTTGTGGTGTGTGTGTGTGTGTGTGTGTGTGTGTGTGTGATAGAGATGGAGGAGGAGAATGAGAATGACACATATCGAGCTCAAAAGAGAAGCAAAAAGACAGACTAAAAACAGAGAGATAAAGACGCGGAAATAAACGGAAGCGATGGAAAGGTGGAGAGATGAGGAGATAAAGTTTTAGAGAGGTGGTAACCTGAAGAGGTGACAGATGGAGAGGTGGAATGATAGAGAAGTAAATAAATGGATAGATGAATGTTGGAGAGCTGGGAAGATGGAGAGGTGAAGAAATGAGAGATGGAGACGTAGACAGGCAGAGAAATGGAGAGACGGGACAATGGGTTTGTGGTGAGAAATGGAGAGATGAAGATGGGAAGACATCCTGTGTGTCTGTTAGTTTTTCATCTATCTATCTATCTATCTATCTATCTATCTATCTATCTA
>JACRUU010000019.1:3083454-3095954 GCA_030449085.1 Kryptopterus vitreolus | reverse complement strand
TTGTTTTTATGTTCCTGATTTTAGACTGAACCTTTTTTTGCTTCATTTGGAATTTGTTTTCATTTCCATCTGAAATGTGATCAGGGATTTATTTATTGTTTTTATTATGAAGAATAATGTTGTGGCTGTCAAACCCTGAAGGTCGTTATGTAAAGAAATATAACTACATTATACAACAAGTAAAAATGGATAGTGTTTTAAAAAAGTAGTTTCATTGCAATTATTCCGAACCCCGGCCACATTAATGCAAATAGTCCAAACAAAATGATGCATTTATTGATTTCTTTTTTTAACTTCTCTTGGAGAAGATACATTTTTTTCTCCACACTAACTACAAGCTTTTAACATACACTGTTTATCCTTTTTTTCATTTTGACCTTCGATTTTGCTCAATCTGTGCACATCCACTGACTGCAGCTTTCTTAAAATGTTCCAGTTCACTCCTCTGTATGCACACACACACACACACACACACACACACACACACACACACATGCACTTACAAGTGTTAAGTGTGTCCATCTGGATTACAGTGTAGGATGATGAAAAATGACTCTGAGGAAATTCAATTCACTTTGTGTTTGTAGATCATCTCAAAGCAACCGTGCAAAAAGTGATAAATGAATCTTTACACGTTTATCCCTAATGATAGAGTCAGTGGCGAAGGTAAAACTCCCTCATGACCTCATGAGGAAGGAATCTTGAGAGGGACCCAAGTCATAATCGAACCCCTTCCTCACAGTCAACACCAAATGTCTATTCATTACGGTTCTATCCTGTTCACCTGATCACTGATTGACACCAGTGTAAACGTGATGATTACAGTCCGAAACCTTTCTCATGCCTCATGCTAACCCGAACCCTACAGGACCCTCATGGATCTTTAAGATGATCATGTGGAAACATTCTTACACGCAGTGAGAGGAACAGCATAGTGTCAAGTTCATTCATTCATTCATCTTCTACCGCTTTATCCGATCTTCCCTCGGGTCACGGGGAGCCTGTGCCTCTCTCAGGCGTCTATGGGCATTAAGGCAGGATACACCCTGGATGGAATGCCAACCCATCACAGGACACACACACACACACACATACATTCATACACTAGGGACAATTTTTCCAACCTACCGTGCATGTTTTTTTTTGGACCGGGAGGAAACCGGAGAACCCGGAGAAAAACCCCCTGAGGCACGGGGAGAACATGCACAAACTCCACACACACATGGCCGAGATGGGAATCGAACCCGGACCCTGGCGGTGTGAGGAGAACCTGCCCCCTAGTGTCAAGTTTGCTATAATAAAATAATTCTTATTTTATACCCCTTTTATATATATATATATATATATATATATATATATATATAGAGAGAGAGAGAGAGAGAGAGAGAGAGAGAGAGAGAGAGAGAGAGATAGACATTAGAGCTGACAAAGTTAATGTGTTATTAACACGTTAAGGTAAATTCACTTTAACGGCACTAATTTTATTAGGGCAGTGTGCATTACTATGTGAGTGATCTGATCCTTCACTCTGCGAAAGAAACTTCAGTGCATCCGCTCACGCTTCCGAAATTTCTACGAATTATGCCTAATAGCTTGGTTAGCATGTTCGCCTCACACCACCAGGGTCTGGGTTCGAATCCCGTTTCAGCCATGTGTGTGTGTGTGTGGAGTTTGCATGTTCTCCCCGTGCCTCAGGGGGTTTTTCTCCGGGTTCTCCGGTTTCCTCCCGGTCCAAAAACATGCACGGTAGGTTGATTGACACCTTGGAAAATTGTCCCTAGTGTATGAACTAAACTAAAGAGATGGTTGTCGACTTTAGGAGAGCACAGAGTGACCATTCTCCATTGTACATCGATGGATCCTCGGCGGAGATCGTAAAGAACACCAAATTCCTCGGTGTCCATCTGACGGAGAAGCTCAAACTGGTCACTCAACACCAGCTCCATCAGTAAGAAAGCCCAGCAGCGTCTCTACTTCCTGAGAAGGCTGAGGAGGAAAGCACATCTGCCAACCCCCATCCTGACCATGTTCTACAGAGGGACCATCGAGAGCATCCTGAGCAGCTGCATCACTGCCTGGTTTGGGAACTGCACCGTCACGGATCGCGCAAGACCCTACAGCGGATAGTGAGGACAGCTGAAAAGATCATCGGAGTCTCTCTCCCCTCTGTCACAAACATTTACAACACACACTGCATCCGCAAAGCTACCAGCATTGTGGACGACATCACACACCCCTCACACACACTCTTTACACTATTGCCATCAGGGAAGAGGTTCCGAAGCATTCGGGCTCTCACAAGCAGATTATGTAGTAATTTTTTCCCTCAAGCCATCAGATTTCTCAACACATAGAACTGGAACTGGACTGGACTCACACGACTCACACACACACACACACACACACACACACACACACTCACACACACACACTAACACACCATCCACTGCTATATTATTTATCTACCTCATCACTGGCCTTTACATGTGTATTGTATATACTGCTCTCACTGGCAGTGTTACTGTTACATGCACATTTACTTTTTATCACTGCTGCTCAAATTGTTCCTTTGCACACTCGCCAAACTGGAACACTTTGGAATACTTTGCACACTAGGTTGTTGTTGTTGTGTTTTTTTTATTTTATTATATTGTGTTAGTTGTTTGTTATGCACTGTGTATTGTGTTGTGAACACAGTCTTCTTGTGTCTTGTTTTGCGCTGTTTGCACCAGGTTGCACACGATGATGCACTTTATGTAGCTAGGACAAACTTAGTCTCGTCCTCAGCATTGTGTTGTTGTGTTTGTGTTATATGTTGTTTTGTGTAAGCACCAAGGGTTCCTGAGAGAAACGTTGTCTCATTTCACTGTGTACTGCGTCAGCTATATGTGGTTGAAATGACAATAAAAACCTCTTGACTTGAATGTGTGTGTGTGTGTGTGTGTGTGTGTGTGTGTGTGTGTGTGTGTGTGTGTGTGTGTGTGTGTGTGTGTGTGTGTGTGTGATGGGTTGGCATTCCATCCAGGGTGTATCCTGCCTTAATGCCCATAGACACCTGAGATAGACACAGACTCCCCGTGACCCGAGGGAAGATTGGATAAAGCGGTAGAAGATAAATGAATGAATGAATGAATGAATGAATGAACTTACATTTGACACGTACGACCAAAATTTAGCAGCAAGATTTGAAACTATTCTTTAGCGTTAGATCATGCTTGCAAACGTCAACACAGGAAAATAAACCATTAGCATATGTTAGCCCCAAAGCTAAGATGGCTGAATAATTATGTATACATTTCTCTGCTCTTCACTTCTTTCTGCAATCCTATTACTCTATCGTTTGTTTGCTAGCTTGCTAGGATTAGCGCCGAAGATGATGAATATTTATAGGCAGCCGGGTTAGCTTCTGGTAGCCAAGCGGCTAATAAGATCTGTGCAAAATATGCAAACACACATACGGTATTAACATGGTACGTGTATATATGTGTGTGTGTGTGTGTATGTGTGTGTTTGAGCCCAGTGGGAGTTCTTATGGAGTAGGACGAAGCGCCGCGTGATAAATTAGCCAGACACCGGATGGGTGCAAGAGCAGTTCATCTTCCTCAGCTGACCTTGAGCTTATGAGCGATAATAAAGCACGGCGCAGTCAGTCCTGAAATTGGTTCACTCAATCAACACACACACACACACACACACACACACACACACACACACACACACACACACACACTTTTCCTCCCTGTAATTCAGGCGATTACAATCCAAACACAAAATCAATTTGGCCATCTCGGCTGCTTTATTTTTTATTAATGTGCCGCGAGTTGCGTGCTACCGCTTAGCACGAGCCGCCGCCAACTCTTACCTCCTCCTTCGGCTTTGTTAGCGCAATTAGCCATCGGCTAAAAAACATGATAAATACGCCACTTTGTCATCTTAAAAACCACCCATACATCATCTGACCCGAGCGTTTCCTTTTACTACCTGAGGACTTCGCGGAAGCTTGCAGCGCGACGAAGCACGGATAGCGTCATGACTAGCATGAGCATGTTAGCGTAGCAAGGATGCAACAAGCTTTAACACCGCCGCTACGCGCCACCTGTTTTTGTTTATTTGTTTTTTTTTTTTTATTTATGGATTGGAAAAACTTCTGAGGATGTGAAAATATTTAGTGGTAGGAAAGAAGGTGGACAAAGCACTAATGCTTTTTTTGGATTAGCATGCTGTAAATATGCCAATTTTCCAAATATACCCTGGTTTTTTTTTTCGTCTCAGCTATGCTAACCACTAGCAGCCCCACCACTTTTATTTAAATTAATAATTACAAATATAAATCATGTCTGTAAAAAGGGAGGATTTAGACATGCGTGCATTTATACACTCATTTCACTGCTTCATTCTATAAGACTTGTTTGTGGTGGGATTTTTGGTGTAGTTCTATTAATGCGGATGTGTTTTTGGTGGTGTAGATGTGTAGATGTTTACATATACATATATATATATATATATATATATATATATATATTATATATATATATATATATATATATATATATATATATATATAGATAGTATATAGATAGATAGATAGATAGATAGATAGATAGATAGATAGATAGATGTGTACATGCAGGGTGTGTGTGTGTGTGTGTGTGTGTGGCTCAGCAGTTGTAGTACACGTCTTCAGGGGCGTATACTGATTCAAGTCTGGCGAATGTGGCAGTGTGGGTGAATTAGGCAGCGGTGAATTAGGCAGCTGGTACAGTGAATGTGGAAGTGCGGGTGAATTAGGCAGCCTGGTACAGTGAATGTGGAAGTGCGGGTGAATTAGGCAGCCTGGTACAGTGAATGTGGTAGTGTGGGTGAATTAGGCAGCCTGGTACAGTGAATGTGGAAGTGCGGGTGAATTAGGCAGCCTGGTGCATTGAATGTGGCAGTGCGGGTGAATTAGGCAGCCTGGTACAGTGAATGTGGTAGTGTGGGTGAATTGCAGGAAGAAGTCGGCAGCCTGCAGTACAGTGAATGTGGTACAGTGTGTAGTGCGGGTGAATTAGGCAGCCTGGTACAGTGAATGTGGTAGTGTGGGTGAATTAGGCAGCCTGGTACAGTGAATGTGGAAGTGCGGGTGAATTAGGCAGCCTGGTACAGTGAATGTGGTAGTGTGGGTGTGTGGGTGAATTAGGCAGCCTGGTACAGTGAATGTGGAAGTGCGGGTGAATTAGGCAGCCTGGTACAGTGAATGTGGTAGTGCGGGTGAATTAGGCAGCCTGGTACAGTGAATGTGGAAGTGCGGGTGAATTAGGCAGCCTGGTACAGTGAATGTGGTAGTGCGGGTGAATTAGGCAGCCTGGTACAGTGAATGTGGAAGTGCGGGTGAATTAGGCAGCCTGGTACAGTGAAGTGAATGTGGTAGTGCGGGTGAATTAGGCAGCCTGGTACAGTGAATGTGGTAGTGAATGTGGAAGTGCGGGTGAATTAGGCAGCCTGGTACAGTGAATGTGGTAGTGCGGGTGAATTAGGCAGCCTGGTACAGTGAATGTGGTAGTGCGGGTGAATTCGGCAGCCTGGTACAGTGAATGTGGTAGTGCCTGGTACAGTGGAGGTATGTGTGTGTGTGCGGGTGAATTAGGCAGCCTGGTACAGTGAATGTGGTGAAGTGCGGGTGAATTAGGCAGCCTGGTACAGTGAATGTGGTAGTGTGGGTGAATTAGGCAGCCTGGTACAGTGAATGTGGCAGTGCGGGTGATTGAATTCGGCAGCCTGGTACAGTGAATGTGGTAGTGCGGGTGAATTAGGCAGCCTGGTACAGTGAATGTGGTAGTGCGGGTGAATTAGGCAGCCTGGTGCAGCGAATGTGGCAGCAAATACATACTTTTCTTTGTCGTCCTTCACTCTGGTGAAACGGAACGTCCCGGAATAAAAGTACAAGGCAAGTATATCCTGTTCGGAGCAGTGCGCAGTGTGAAGGAGAATACAGCAGTGTGCAAATAGAAACAAGGCAAATAACCTGAGAGTATTGCAATGGTGAGTAGCACCTGTGATGCTCTCTATCTGTCTGTGTGTGTGTGTGTGTGTGTGTGTGTGTGTGTGTGTGTGTGTGTGTGTGTGTGTGTGTGTGTGTGTGTGTGTGTGTGTGTGTGTGTGTGTGTGTGTGTGTGTGTGTGAGAGAGAGAAGGATAAACTGTCTGCTGGGAAATAAATAGTTTCTGCACAAAGAAACCAAACCTGTGTCTCTTTCTTATTTATCATTTTTATTATTTTATGAAACTGTATGAGAAATTTCCAGCAAACACAAACACACACCACACACACACACAACATACACACACACACACACACCCCGCACAACACACACACACACACACACAAACACAACACCACATCACAAACACAAACACACACCACACAAACACAACACACACACCACTCACACAACACAAACACACACACACCACATACAAACACAAAACCACACACACTCACACAAACACACATCCCAAACACACAACAAACACAAACACACATACACACACAAACACACACCACTCACACAAACACACACACAAACACACAACACAAACACACACACACCACAACACCACACACACACACAAACACACAAACACACACCACATACAAACACAAACACACACCACTCACAAACACAAACAACCCACACACAAACACACACCACATACAAACACAAACACACACCACCACACCACACAAAACACAAACCAACAACACACCACACCCACACACACACACCACCCACTCACAACACACACACCACATACAAACACAAACAAACCACCACATACAAACAAACAAAACACACACCAAACACACCACAACAAACACAAACACACACCACAACCACACAACCCACAACCCACACCAACACCAACCAAACACACAACCCACACACACCACACACAACACAAACAAACACCACAGACAACACACAAACACACAACACAACACACACACCACTATACAAACACAAACACACCACCACTCACAACACACAAACACCACACACAAACACAACCACACACCAAACCCACACCACACACACCACACATACAAACACAAACACACACCACATACAAACACACAAACACACACCACCCACACCACAACACAAACACACACACACACAAACACACACAACCACATACAAACACACACACACACCACAATCCACAAACCCCACACACCACACCACACAAACACAAACACGCCTCACAAACACAAACACCACCACATACACAACACAACACACACCCCACACAAACACACACACACATCCACAAACACAAACACACACCACTCACAAACACAAAACACACAACAACACAACACACACACACACACTACAAACACACAACAACAACACACAAACACAACACACCACACACACACACACAACACAAACACACACACACACCACCACACAACACAAACACACACCACTACACAACCACACAAACACACACACACATCACCACCCACACCAACACACACAACACCACATACACACAACAAACATACAACACACACAACACAAATACACACACACACACCACTCACAAACACACAACACAAACACACACTACAAACACAAACACACACCACAAACAAACACAAACACACACCACTCACCACACACACCACACACACCACACCACACAAACACAAACACACAACACAGGACACAAACAAACACAAACACACACACACCACAAAACAAACACACACCACACTGCACACACACAACCACAACACACACACAAACACACACCACTCACAAACACACACAAACACAACACACAAACACAACACCACCCCAACACCACCACACCACCACCACCATAAAAACAACACACCCACACCACTCACAAAACACAAAACAACTCACAAACACAGACACAAACACCACACACCACAACACGCACACAAACACACACACACACCACAAACACAAACACAAACACAAACACACACCACTCACAAATACAAACACACACCACCCACACCACTCACAAACACAAACAACTCACAAACACAGACACAAACACACACCACACACAAACACAAACACACACCACATACAAACACAAACACACACCACTCACAAACACAAACACACACCACCCACACCACTCACAAACACAAACAACTCACAAACACAGACACAAACAAACAACACATACAAACACAAACACACACCACTCACAAACACAAACAACTCACAAACACAGACACAAACACACACCACATACAAACACAAACACACACCACTCACAAACACACACCACCCACACACACTCACAAACACAAACAACAAACACAGACACAAACAAACACCACATACAAACACAAACACACACCACAGACTACAAACACAAACAACTCACAACACAACTCACATACAAACACAAACACACACCACTCACAAATACAAACACACACCACCCACACCACTCACAGACACAAACAACTCACAAACACAGACACAAACACACACCACTCACAAACACAAACACACACCACACAAAACACAACTCACAACACAACACACAAACACACACAACACACACCACATACAAACACACAACACACACCACTCACAAACACAACACAACACAAACAAACAACACAAAAACAAACACATCACCACCACACACACACACAACACACAACACAAACACACACACAAACACACAAACCACAAACAAACACACACCACTCACAAACAAACACAAACACACACCACATACAAACACAAACACACACCACTCACAGACACAAACCACTCACAAACAAACACACACCACATACAAACACAAACACACTCCACTCACAAACACACACACACACTCAAACACAACACAGACACACACACACCACATACAAACACAAACAACTCACAAACACACATACAAACACACAACACACACACACACACAACAAACACAAAAACACAAACACAAAACAAACACACACACACACAAACAAACACAACACAATCACAACAAACAAACAACACACAAACACCACACACACAAACAAACACACACACAAACAAACACAAAACACAAAAACACACACAAAACACACACACAACAAACACAAAACACACACAAACAAACAAACCCAAACACCACACACAAACACCTCCAAACACCACACACACAAACCCAAACACACACACAAACAAAACACAACACAAACACACACACACACAACAAAACAAACAAACACACACACACACACACAAACCCACACACACAAACAAACCACAACACACACACAAACAAACCCAAACACACACACAGCACACACAAACACAACAAAAACAAAAACACACAACACAAACACACCACACAAACAAACAAACCCAAACACCACACACACTCAAACAAACCCAAACACACACACAACACAACACACAAACAAACAAACAAACCAACACACAAAACAAACCCAACCACCCACACACAAACAAACCAAACACCACACACACAAACAAACCCAAACAACACACAAACAAACCCAAACACCACACACACAAACACACACAAACAAACAAAAAACACACACACACACAGACACACAAACACAAACACACAAACAAACAAACCCAAACACCACACACAAACACCTCCAAACACCACACACCCACAAACCCAAACACTACACACAAACAAATAAACAAACCCAAACACACACACACAACAAACAAACACAAACACAACACCACAAACCACAAACACCACACACACAAACAAACAAACCCAAACACCATAAACACATAAAACAAAGCCAAAGCCCACACACACAAACAAACAAACCCAAACACCACACACAAACAAACAAACCAAACACCACACACACAAACAAACCCAAACAACACACAAACAAACCCAAAACACCACACACAAACAAACAAACCAAACACCACACACACAAACAAACCCAAACACCACACACACACAAACAAACCCCAACAACCACAAACTATTCAATTAAATTCAATTTTATTTATAAAGCGATTTTATTTTAACAATTTGTCATCGTCTCAAAGCAGCTTTACATAATAAACACACATACACAAACAAACCCAAACACACACCAAACACCATACACACCCAAACACCACACCAACACAAACAAACAAACCCAAAACACACACACAAACAAACCCACACACACACACCAACACAAACCCAAACACACAAAACAAACCACAAACCACACACACAAACAAACAAACACCAAAACACACACACTCACAAACAACACCCAAACAACACCACACACACCAAACAAACACCAAACACAAAACCCAAACACACACCAACAAACCAAACACCACACACACTCAAACAAACCCCAAAGACCACACACACAAACAAACCCAAACACACACACACAAACAAACCCAAACATCACACACAAACAAACCCAAACACCACACACACTCAAACAAACCCAAAGACCACACACACAAACAAACCCAAAAACACACACAAACACACACACACACACAAACAAACCCAAACACACACACAAACAAACCCAAACACCACACACACTCAAACAAACCCAAACACCACACACACTCACACACAAACAAACCCAAACACCACACACAAACAAACAAACCAAACACAAACACACACACAAACAAACCCAAACACACACACAAACAAACCCAAACACCACACACAAACAAACAAACCAAACACCACACACACCAAACAAACCCAAAACACACCCCCCCCACACAAACAAACAAACCCAAACACAAACACCACACACCACACACAACAAACCCAAAACACACACACAAACAAACCCAAACACACACACAAACAAACCCAAACACCACACACACAAACAAACCCAAACACACACACACAAACAAACCCAAACATCAAACAAACCCAAAGACCACACACACAAACAAACCCAAAAATCACACTCAAACAAACCCAAACACCACACACACTCAAACAAACCCAAACATCACACACAAACAAACCCAAACACCACACACACTCAAACAAACCCAAACACCACACACACAAACAAACCCAAACATCAAACAAACCACACACAAACAAACAACAAACCAAACACACACACACAAAACAACAAACATCACACACAAACAAACCCAAACACACCACAACAAACAAACCCACAACACAACAACAAACACCACAACACAACACACACAAACAAACCCAAACATCACACACAAACAAACCCAAACACCACACACACTCAAACAAACCCAAAGACCACACACACAAACAAACCCAAAAATCACACTCAAACAAACCCAAACACCACACACACAAAAACAACAAACAAACAACACACAACAGACACAAAACACCACACACACAAACAAACCCAAACATCACACACAAACAAACCCAAACACCACACACAAACAAACAAACCCAAACACCACACACACAAACAAACCCAAACATCACACACAAACAAACCCAAACACCACACACAAACAAACCCAACCCACTCACACTACACACAAAACAAACAAACCCAAACACCACACACAAACAAACCAACACACAGTTCCGAACCAAGCCACAGATCACAACCACACAAATAAAGCACGAAACTAAAACATGTTATTTATCTGCAGCTTGCAGGATTTGTGGATCTTCACGTGGTGTGGATGAGGGACGTGAAGGTGAAATCAGACGTGAACGTGAGTTGTGCGCTGCAGCGGTAAGCGGATTAGAGCGAGGCGACAGAAGGGAACACGAAGAACCTTTTAATCCGTCACGTCTTCTCATTCCTTCATCATCAGTTTAATTAACTTCCTGCTTTTCCCTCATAACGAGTCTGACGAGTGCTGCTTAAATGAGGATGGAGACGTCTCAGCGTGTGTGTGTGTGTGTGTGTGTGTGTGTGTGTGTGTGTGTGTGTGTGTGTGTGTGTAAAGAGATGGAGCGAGGACAATTCCTGATGAAGATGAAAGGGTACAGTGATGGACCTGTACAAGGAACAGGTGGACGAGATGGACAAAGAGGTGGTGAGAAAGATGGATGGAGGTGGAAAGAGTAGAAGGTGTAGCTGAAGAGATGGACGGAATAATGGTAGCAAAAATGAAGGGATAAAAGGTGAACGGAGAGACGATGGAAGAGGGGAAGAGGTGGGGTTGGTGATCAGGATGAGAAGGAGGGATAGAGAAATACAGATGGAGTGATCTAGGATGGGATGGATGGATTTTTGGGAAGATGGAGCAATATAGGAAAACATAGGAATGAGAAATAGAAAGGTGTAGGTGGATGGAAGGATGGATGGATAAACATTTATTGACAGTTTTTAAGGATGGAAGGATGAAGAAAGGTGATGTAGAGGTTATAAGAGAGGAATTGGGGATTTATTTCGATGCTGAAAGATCGATAAAGAAATGAAAGGATGGATTTGTAGAAACAAAAGGAGAAGCGTTCCTG
>JACRUU010000019.1:3053454-3078454 GCA_030449085.1 Kryptopterus vitreolus | reverse complement strand
AATGTTTTTTTTTTATAGAATAGAAAATATTAATAGTCTTTATTTGTCACATAAACATTACGGCACAGTGAAATTCCTTTCTTCACATATCCCAGCTTGTTGTTTGGTAGCTGGGGGTAAGAGTCATGATACAGCGCCCCCTGGAACACAAAGGATTAAGGGTCTTGCTCAAGGACCCGAGGGTGGCAGCTTGGCCATACCAGGGCTCGAACCCGGATCTTCCGATCAGCAGCCCAGCGCCTTAAACCACTGAGCTCCACCCCCCATTCCCACAAGTGCGATGAAGAAAATGAGTTTGTTTTTTTTTAGATAAATTGCAGCGCTGAAGAAATTGTTTTATTTTTTTTTCATTTTGTAATCGTAATTGTACAGCAGACAGCCTGGACAGCAACAATGCAGAACATCGTTTAGCTCCCCGTAAGTGCTTATGGGAGTTATTGGAGTGCCGGTATCTCTGTGACATATGGCGAAACCTAAATAAGAAGCAGAGACATAGATAACACCCACTCCCTGGCAAGAATACATCGTTTTGTTTTTTTTTTTTATTATTGTTTTAAGCATCTTTTTATTCTTTCGGCAAAGTGTTTTATTTTTCCAGTAGGCATCTCAGACCACTGCATTGGTGCACTATGAGTAAAAAGAATATAAAAGCTGCGAATGCCTACTGGCATTTTAACGCTGCACTTTTAAGAGATGCTTATTTTATAGGGTCTTTTATTTTTTTATGGAATTGTTTTAAACTGGGTAGTTTTTACTCCCCACAGCAGTTCTGGAGATAGAGGTAGTGGAACTCTAGTATTTGGAGGACACGGGAAACCGAGGGCATATGGAAGCCCTCGAAAGAAATAAAGCAAAAATGATTGACCTTTTGGACACCACAGTGCAGGGGGCGCTTTAGAAGACGAATAGCCTTCATTTGTCAAGCCAGTCAAGCCTGGTGGTGGCAGTGCACTGGGGTAAATGGGAGTGTCTTTGAGATGGACAAATGAATGGTAACAGGTGTAAATGGGAGTCTTTAGAGAGGGACAAATCATAACAGGTGTAAATGGGAGTGTCTTTAGAGAGGGACAAATGGACATGGGTAACAGGTGTAAATGGGAGTGTCTTTAGAGAGGGACAAATGGACATGGGTAAATGGGAGGTCTTTGAGAGGGACAAATGGGTAACAGGGGTAAATGGGAGTGTCTTTAGAGAGGGACAAATGGACAGGGGTAAATGGGTCTTTAACAGGGTGTAAATGGGAGTGTCTTTAGAGAGGGACAAATGGACATGGGTAACAGGTGTAAATGGGAGTGTCTTTAGAGAGGGACAAATGGACATGGGTAACAGGTGTAAATGGGAGTGTCTTTAGAGAGGGACAAATGGACATGGGTAACAGGGGCAGTGGTAAATGGGAGTGTCTTTAGAGAGGGACAAATGGGAATGGTAACAGGTGTAAATGGGAGTGTCTTTAGAGAGGGACAAATGGAGCATGGGTTAACATGGGAAAATGGAAGTGTCTTTAGAGAGGGACAAATGGACATGGGTAACAGGTGGTAAATGGGAGTGTCTTTAGAGAGGGACAAATGGGCATGGTAACAGGTGTAAATGGGAGTGTCTTTAGAGAGGGACAAATGGGCATGGTTAACATGGGAAAATGGAAGTGTCTTTAGAGAGGGACAAATGGACATGGGTAACAGGGGTAAATGGGAGTGTCTTTGAGAGGGGCAAATGGGCATGCATGTAAATGTGAGCGTAACAGGGCAAATGGGAGTGTCTTTAGTGTCTTTGAGAGGGACAAATGGGAATGGTAACAGGTGTAAATGGGAGTGTCTTTAGAGAGGGACAAATGGGCATGGTAAACATGGGAAAATGGAATAGAAAGGGGGAAAATGGAAGTGTCTTTAGAGAGGGACAAATAGAGAGGGACATGGGTAACATGGGAAAATGGAAGTGTCTTTAGAAAGGGACAAATGGACATGGGTAACAAAGGGTAACAGGGTAAATGGGAGTGTCTTTGAGAGGGACAAATAACAGGGAATGGTAACAGTAACAGGGTAAATGGGAGTGTCTTTGAGAGGGGCAAATGGGCATACATGGGAAAATGGAAGCGTAACAGGGCAAATGGGAGTGTCTTTAGAGAGGGACAAATGGACATGGGTAACAGGTGTAAATGGGAGTGTCTTTAGAGAGAGAGCATGGTTAACATGGGAAAATGGAAGTGTCTTTAGAGAGGGACAAATGGGCATGGGTAACATGGGAAAATGGAAGTGTCTTTAGAAAGGGACAAATGGACATGGGTAACAGTGGTAAATGGGAGTGTCTTTGAGAGGGACAAATGGGCATACGTAACAGGGCAAATGGGAGTGTCTTTAGAGAGGGACAAATGGACATGGGTAACAGGGGTAAATGGGAGTGTCTTTGAGAGGGACAAATGGGAATGGTAACAGGGGTAAATGGGAGTGTCTTTAGAGAGGGACAAATGGGCATGCGTAACAGGGCAAATGGGAGTGTCTTTAGAGAGGGACAAATGGACATGGGTAACAGTGGTAAATGGGAGTGTCTTTGGGAAAATAACAGGGAAGTGTCTTTAGAGAGGGACAAATGGGCATGCGTAACAGGGCAAATGGGAGTGTCTTTGAGAGGGACAAATGGGCATACGTAACAGGGCAAATGGGAGTGTCTTTAGAGAGGGACAAATGGACTTGGGTAACAGGGGTAAATGGGAGTGTCTTTAGAGAGGGACAAATGGACATGGGTAACATGGGAAAATGGAAGTGTCTTTGAGAGGGACAAATGGGGATGGTAACAGGGGTAAATGGGAGTGTCTTTGAGAGGGACAAATTTGGATCTGTGCCCAGGGGTACAGGAGGTGGAGGAGAGCTTCCTGAAGGACCCCCCCCTAAGCTCTCGGAGTCAATAGTCGAATACTTGGACGAGGATCTGACACGTGGTGAACTTCAGGAGGCTCTCCAAGGTATGGAGAATGGGCAGGTGGCAGGTATTGATGGTCTCCCTGTGGAGGTGTTTTTGGCAATAGTAAGGCAGGATGTGCTCGGGGGTCTAAAGAACAGCGTGAACGTAGGTAAGCTAGCAATAAGCTACAAGAAAGCCGTCGTGAAGCTTGGGAAAACTGGTGCCCGGTGTGTGCATTGACTGACGATGGTGATGGAGCAGATCATTCACTTCGACGAGATCTCCAGACTACTGGGCATAAAGACTGTGTGGTTGTCGTAGGGCAGGAAAAGGCTTTTGACCAGGTGGAGTATGAATACTTGTGCTGGAAAACGCCCTGGTTTCATAGACCTGATTAAGGTGCTGTACAGTGTACCCAAGGATATACAGTATAGAGAGGTATAAAACAAGGATGTACTCTCTGCAGAGGTGATTGCACATCAATTTAAGAAGTCGTTGTTGTTCCGGATAGATCCGGTTTGACCACCTCCACAATGTCCAGAGCGCTGATCTCATTAAGGAGCTGGTGAACTTATTATCCAGAGCGACTTACAACTGAGCAATTGAGGGTTACCGGACGTGCTCAAGGGCCCCCTAGTGGCAGCTTGGTGGTGGTGGTGGTGGGGTTTGAACCCGTGATCTTCCGGTCCAGAGTCCAACACCTTAACCACTGGGCTACACCACCTCCCATCACTACATCGCTGGAGGTCAATTGTAAAAGCACTACAGAATAGGTGGGGTAAGTCCTACAGAGGAGGATCCCTCGAGATTTTAATTCGAGTATGTGGGGATCTAAAGATGGTGGAAGAATTGTACTTTGCACTGGCGAAATGACCAAACCTACCCCCATCGTTGTCCGTTTTTATTTAGGACTATTTAATGTTATTTAAGGGGCACGGTGGCGTAGTGGTTAGCACGTTCGCCTCACACCGCCAGGATCCGGGTTCGATTCCCGTCTCGGTCATGTGTGTGTGGAGTTTGCATGTTCTCCCCGTGCCTCAGGGGGTTTTTTTCTCCTGATCCGGTTTTCTCCGGTTTTCCCCCCGGTCCAAAAACATGCATGATAGGTTTGATTGGCACCTTGGAAAATTGTCCCTAGTGTATGAATGTGTGTGTGAATTGTGTGTGTGTGTGTGTCCTGTATGATGGGTGTTGGCATTCCATCCAGGGTGTATCCTGCCTTAATGCCCATAGACGCCTGAGATAGACACAGACTCCCCGTGACCCGATGGAAGATCGGATAAAGCGGTAGAAGATGAATGAATGAATGAATGAATAATGTTATTTATTTATTTATTTATCTACCTGCTGTCTATTGATTTCGAATAAATGAGTCAACCTGATACTACCCAGAATATAACATGACGTCAAATAATGGATTGTAAAAAGTAAACCAAAAAAAAGTCTCTTTCTCTCTCTCTCTCTCTCTCTCTCTCTCTCTCTCTCTCTCTCTCTCTCTCTCTCTATCTGTATCTGTGGGATTAGAGCATTAGCATTCTCCACCATTTTTCCACCATGTCCCTAATGGTTGCTCAGCTTCCCCAATCAATGACATCATAACCACATAATTGCAGCTTATCGATTGTTTTGTGTGTGTGTGTGTGTGTGTGTGTGTGTGTGTGTGTGTGTGTGTGCTTGTGTTCTAGTCGACACCTGAGATAATGGATGTGGCATTCAGGAGGCCGAATCTTTAAATATGGTAAACAGTGTGTCTGGGGACGACGATGGGTGTCTCTGGGGACGATGGGCATGTCTTTGGAGGGGTAAGACGGGGCAGGACTCATTTGGGCATCTTTTTAAAAGATGTAGTGAGTGTACAGCTTGTATAACAGTGTCTCAACACACAGCCATTCATGTCTAAACTGCTGGCCTACAAAAGTGAGTACATCCTAAGTGAAAATGTCCAAATTGGGCCCAGTTAGCCATTTTCTCTCCTGTGTCACGTGACCTGTTAGTGGGACAATGTCTTAGGTGTAAAAAAGAATGTGAAAAAAGATGACATAGGCTATAAGAAGTAGAGTCCAGTCAAGCCTGGTGGTGGCAGTGCACTGGGGTAAATGGGAGTGTCTTTGAAAGGGACAAATGGGCATACGTAACAGGTGTAAATGGGAGTGTCTTTGAGAGGGACAAATGGGCATACGTAACAGGTGTAAATGGGAGTGTCTTTAGAGAGGGACAAATGGGCATGGGTAACATGGGAAAATGGAAGTGTATTTGAGAGGGACAAATGGGCATCGGTAACAGGGGCAAATGGGAGTGTCTTTGAGAGGGACAAATGGGGATGGTAACAGGGACAACACAGATGGCTTTCTGTGCGACAGAGAATGGCTGAGAGGGGCTGATGGGTGGACAGATGGGAATGTTTCTGGGACAAATAGCAAAAATGATGGCTGTGTCTTTAAGACAATTGTTTGTCTCCCTGAGAGGGACAGATGGGTGTGTCTATAAGAAGAATAAGTGGGTGTGTCTATAAGAAGGACAGATGGGTGTCTATAAGAAGAAGATGGGTGTGTATAAGAAGGACAGATGGGTTTGTCTATAAGAAGGAAGTCTATGGGTGTGTGAGAAGGACAGATTAGTGTGTATAAGAAAGAGAAGGACAAGCGGGTGAGAAGGACAGATGAGTGTGTATAAGAAAGAGAGATGGGTGTCTATAAGAAGGACAAGCGGGTGAGTCTTTAAGAGAGACAGATGAGTGTGTATAGGAAGGACAGCTTAGTGTGTATAAGAAGGACAGATGGGTTAGTCTATAAGAAGAAGCGGGGAGTCTTTAAGAGAGACAGATGGTGTGTCTTTAAGAAGGACAGATGAGTGTGTATAAGAAGGACAGATGGGTTTGTCTATAAGAAGGACAGATGGGTGTGTATAAGAAGGACAGATGGGTTAAGCGGGTGTAAGAGAGACAGATGAGTGTGTATAAGAAGGACAGATGGATTAGTGTGTATAAGAAGGACAGATGGGTTAGTCTATAAGAAGGATAAGCGGGTGAGTCTTTAAGAGGGACAGATGAGTGTGTATAAGAAGGACAGATTAGTGTGTATAAGAAGGACAGATGGGTTAGTCTATAAGAAGGATAAGCGGGTGAGTCTTTAAGAGAGACAGATTAGTGTGTATAAGAAGGACAGAGGGGTTTGTCTATAAGAAGGACAAGCGGGTGAGTCTTTAAGAGGGACAGATGAGTGTGTATAAGAAAGAGAGATGGGTTAGTCTATAAGAAGGACAAGCGGGTGAGTCTTTAAGAGAGACAGATGAGTGTGTATAAGAAGGACAGTGGGTTAGTCTATAAGAAGGAAGAAGGATAAGAAGGACAAGCGGGTAAGAAGGACAGAGTAAGAAGGACTTTAAGAAGGACAATGATGAGTGTGTATAAGAAGACAATGGGACTATAAGAATGGGTTTGATAAGCGGGTGAGTCTTTAAGAGGACAGATGAGTGTGTATAAGAAGGACAGATGGGTTAGTCTATAAGAAGGATAAGCGGGTGAGTCTTTAAGAGGGACGGATTGAGTGTGTATAAGAAGGACAGATGGGTTAGTCTATAAGAAGGATAAGCGGGTGAGTCTTTAAGAGGGACGGATGAGTGTGTATAAGAAGGACAGATGGGTTAGTCTATAAGAAGGATAAGCGGGTGAGTCTTTAAGAGGGACGGATGAGTGTGTATAAGAAGGACAGATGGGTTAGTCTATAAGAAGGATAAGCGGGTGAGTCTTTAAGAGGGACGGATGAGTGTGTATAAGAAGGACAGATGGGTTAGTCTATAAGAAGGATAAGCGGGTGAGTCTTTAAGAGGGACGGATGAGTGTGTTACTGAAACAAATCACTTAAATGTAACTGACATTGGAGCTTATTTGATAAGCATTGCTTATCTACTCTACAGTGATTTTAGCTATCGTGTGTTGTTTCACAGAAACGCATATTGATTCACACACACACACACACACACACACACACACACACACACACACACACATGGTAGTCTGACGCTTAATTTTATTCCAATTATGCATTAACACCTATGAATAAATTAACACATTGCACACAACAACACCTCCGAATGAATATAATAACAAACAATAACAAAACAAAACAATTCACAGAACAACAGCCTGAATACTCTTGAACTTTAAAAACAAACCCGTGTGCTAACGACAACAAGGGGGGGAGTGGTGTGATATAGGGGTGGTGCTTGTGTGTGTGTGTGTGTGTGTGTGTGTGTGTGTGTGTGTGTGTGTGTGTGTGTGTGTTTCTCACCTGCTCTCCTGGGTTTCTTAATATCTCCAGTATACAGACTATTGAAAGAGTTAAACACGAGCAGCAAAACAAGGCTAAGGAATAGAAAACACAAAACAACAAGGAGCAAGACATTAACCATGACTGACATGTACATACACCATTCCCATATCAATAAGTGCAACACCACACCCATTTCATTCGTTTGAACTCACAAAAACACACAACCACAGTACACAACCGAAACCTGCATTCTCTTACTTTGCTAGACACAGAGGCGACGCCCACCTAGTTCACTGGGACTCCAAGGTAAAGAGGCCACACCTCCTTAACATATACTGCCAAACCTTTATCCGTCCCACAGTGGGGAAATATCGATGCCCAGATTTCATCATTCATTCATCTTCTACCGCTTTATCCGATCTTCCCTCGGGTCACGGGGAGTCTGTGTCTATCTCAGGCGTCTATGTGCATTAAGGCAGGATTCACCCTGGATGGAATGCCAACCCATTGCAGGACACTAGGGACAATTTTCCAAGGTGCCAATCAACCTACCGTGCATGTTTTTGGACCGGAGAACCCGGAGAAAACCCCCCTGAGGCACGGGGAGAACATGCAAACTCCACACACACATGGCCTGAGACGGGAACTCGAACCCGGACCCTGGAGTGTGTGAGGCGAACCTGCTAACCACTAGCATTTTGATTGAGATCGCTGGGAGGAGCTCTGATCATAAACTCTGATATCTACAGGAAGAAATGGCCTTCTGTAGCGCTTCCTGAGACATTTAGGGTGTGACAGTCTGTTACTGAAGTCTCATGGAGGGATGAGGTTCATTCTAAAGTAGTGATGAACGTTTAGCGACCATTCTCCTTCACATTCCGAAGCCACACCCTCGGATCTAAAGGACACAGAGGCCACACCCACTCCTTTCACTGGATACCATTGCCAAGGCCATGCCCACCTCATTTACTTTATTATCGAATGATAATTATGACACTGTTCGCCGCACACCTCCAGGGTTGGGGGTTCGATTCCCGTCTCGGCCATGTGTGTGTGGAGTTTGCATGTTCTCCCCTGGCCTCGGGGGTTTTCTCCGGGTTCTCCGTTCCAAAAACATGCACGGTAGGTTGATTGGCACCTTGGAAAATTGTCCCTAGTGTATGAGTGTGAATGTGTGTGTGTGTGTGTGTGTGTGTGCTCCTTGCAATGGGTTGGCATTCCATACATGGTGTATCCTGCTTTAATGCACATAGACGCAGGATACACCCTGGATGGAATGCCAATCCATCGGAGGGCACACACACACACACACATATTCATACACTAGGGGCAATTTTCCAAGGTGACAATCAACCTACCGTGAATGTTTTTGGACCGGGAGGAAACCGGAGAACCCGGAGAAAAACCCCCTGAGGCACGGGGAGAACATGCACAAACTCCACACACACATGGCCGAGACGGGAATCGAACCCGGAGGCGAACGTGATAACCGCTAAGCCACCGCGCCCCTACGCCTTTATTAATGAATGACAAATCTCATGTCTCTTTGGGGAAAATCCGTTCCTCACATACAGTATGTCCACAATGATGTCATAAATAGTACGCCTAACATCAGCACGATGTTCATATTTCCACTCTAATTGCATTTTCCATTCAATTTGGAGTTTGATAAAGAAGATCAGTTTTTCATTCTGTAAACCAATGGGCCGCTCCCGCCCTCAAGCAGTCCCTGCTCTTATCCCGGCTTCCCCGTCAGTGCTGCTGGCTGGTGCGGGAAATTCCCAGTCGCTTCAACACTGCAATGATGTCAAGCCACTGATATGTTTAAGCCCGGAGGTGTTGAACTTTATTCCCTCTCTCCGCCATCCATTTCTATCTCCCTTTCCCTTTCTCTCACTTAACCATTGTTTCTCCCTCCTTCTCTTTTTCCTCTCCTTTTTTTTCTCTCTTTATCTCCATGATAAAGTTTCTCTATAGTGAACTTGAAAACGGGGCTCGCCACGATTGGGTCCTTGAACAAGGAACCATTAACCCTCAGTGCTCCAGGGGTGCTGTTTCATGTCTGAACCCTGCGCTCTGACCCCGGATTCCTGTCATCGCCGGAATATGCAATGAACACAGAATCTCTCTGTGCTGTAAAAAACATACATGTGACAAATGATCTGTCACATATACATTACAGCAGAGTGAAATTCGGTCTTGTGTTTGGAAGCTGGGGTCAGAGCGCAGGATCGGCCATGTTAGGGTGCCCCTCAAGCACTGAGGATTAAACGCCTCGATCAAGGACCCAAGGGTGGCATCTTGGCGATACCGGGGTTCAAACCCCCGGCCTTCCAATCAGTATCCCAGCGCCTTAAACCACTGAGAGACCCCCTCCCTAAAGGGAAATTCTTTCTTTGCATATCCTGGCTTGTTTGGAGTCAGAGTGCTCCAGAGGCGCCGTATCCTGGCGGACCCTGCCTTGCTCGAGGGTGGAAGGATGGCAATATGAGGGCTCGTACCACAACCTTTCAATCAGTAGCCGAGTGCCTTAAACCACTGAGCGACACCCTCCCTCCCCTCTCATATTTTTCTCCATTTTAATATTATCGAGACATTTAACGGAGTTAAATGATGCTCTATTCTGACCACCTGCTTTGCCACGTCACACTAGAAAGCAAGATTGAATTTGCCCTTGAACCTGGGCAAATCTTTCTCGGAGACGTTTTGCCATGGCGTACGTTTGACATATGGCGATGCTTAAATGCGTCGTCACTTCAAGAGCAGTAGAGCATGGCTGGAAGATGATGAGAGGTCAGGAAAAGCTTCACTTGTGCATGATGATTGTCAAAGCACGATCCAGTGATCTTACACCCGCATCTCTTCCTGAATATGAAGATCCTGCTCACTGTTTGGACCCCATAACGGAAATGACATGGGTTTGGCTTAGCCTATCTTAGCCTAACCTAGCCTGGCCTTCCCGTCTCTCTCTCCTTCGCCCGTTTCCCAACTCCAGGTCCTCCTCCTTTCAGCCTCCTGCTCCACCAAGTAAGCACCGCCAGGGTCCGGGTTCGATTCCCGTCTCGGCCATGAGTGTGAAGAGTTTGCATGTTCTCCCAGTGCCACAGGGGGTTTTTCTCCGGGTTCTCCGGTTTCCTCCCCCGGTCCAAAAACATGCAATCTAGATTGATTGGAAAATTGTCCCTAGTGTATGAATGTGTGTGTGTGTGTGTGTCCTGTGATGGGTTGGCATTCCATCCAGGGTGTATCCTGCCTTAATGCCCATAGACGCCTGAGTTATACACAGACTCCCCGTGACCCGAGGGAAGATCGGATAAAGCGGTAGAAGATGAATGAATGAATGAATGAATGGAAAATGCTGCTCCCTTGATAGAGGACCTCAAACTGTAATTGTGATGACCTAAAGTAGAAAGTGTGTGATCTCGGTAATGGCTGCAATTCCACTTATCCCACACAGGGGTGCTCTTAGTCTCTTCTCTATGGTACAAATTGATGATGACGGAACTTCCAGAAGACTTGATAAAAATATCCAGAAGATACTGGTGGAGTTTATTTATTTATTTATTTTTTAATTTCAGCCCAGCCAGCACCGGGTCACGGCACCAGGAGACATGGAATCGAAAAGCAAATAGTGTTTTCCCTGGGGATAACATCCGCATGGTCCGACATTGCTTGTGCCCTTTTGAAGGAGACCTGGACCCAGATAAACATCTCTTTCTAAAGATCTGACAGAACAGCATCTTTCTTGGAAAGAGAAGCGAGACTGTTATGCGATCCTGCTCTGAAGGACGGTTAGACATGCAGGTATTACGAAGACCGGACACTTAATGAATGCAGGATGGATTACTGCGGAAAATCTGGCAGCAAACCTGTGCTGAGGTCAGTTCGCCTTGCTAAGAATGGACATTTCATCACTGGACCGTCAGATTGAAAGGAGATAGAGAGGGAGAGTGTTTATCAGTGGGGTGTAAGCAACTCTTTTTGGCTGAATATTAAAATTATTAAAAATAATATTAATTAGGGGGCACGGTGGTTTAGTGGTTAGCACGTTCTCCTCACACCTCCAGGGTCCGGGTTCGATTCCCGTCTCGGCCATGTGTGTGTGTGGAGTTTGCATGTTCTCCCCGTACCTCAGGGGGTTTTTCTCCGGGTTCTCAGGTTTCCTCCCCCCGGTCCAAAAACATGCACGGTAGGTTGATTGGCACCTTGGAAAATTGTCCCTAGTGTATCAATGTGTGTATGAATGTGTGTGTGAGTGTGTGTCTGGTGATGGGTTGGCATGCCATCCAGGGTGTATCCTGCCTTAATGCCCATAGACGCCTAGACTCCCCATGACCCGAGGGAAGGTCGGATATAGCGGTAGACGATGAATGAATGAATGAATGATATATATATATATATATATATATATATATATATATATATATATATATATATATATATATATATATATATATATATATATATATATATATATATATATATATATACAATCCCTTTTAGCCTCGTTTTCAGTCCTGGATTTGCTGAAGATAAATAAACACATCAGAGCTGCATCACATCAGCTATGAATATTTGCTTTTATTTTATACATCTGTTAAAATAACGATTTATTTGCCCGTTGAAAAAAGGCCCTTCGACTTTCTGACACGTTTTTTTTTGCACGATGAATGAAAACGAGCGGAAATGAAACAGGAGAAAGTATTTTTTAAGAGGAAGTGTTTTTACAGATAATAGAGTGAAAATGTAAGGAGTAGACGTAACCTCCTCTCTCCCCCTTCCCCTTGTTCTCTTAACCACTCCTAACTTCTGCTTCTCTCCCCCTTTAACTATTACTTCAATTCAATTCTCCATCCCTTGTCCCTCGCCCCCCCCCTCTCTCCTCTCTCCTTTTTGTTTTCCTCCCTCTTTCATTCTCAGCTCTATTCATCTATCCTGTCTCTGAGGGACCCGAACGACAAAGTCACGCATGTTTGTTTAAAGTGGCTCGGGATTTTTATACAATTCTTGCGAAATGAACGTCAAAAATGAACGGAGCGTCAAGATGTGTTATATTAACTATTACAATTAAGGGGGGGGGCAGGATTATCTCCAGGCATTTAATGAGTTTCGCCCGTGTGTGTGTGTGTGTGTGTGTGTGTGTGTTTAATTTTGTATGCATGACACAGCCGCTCTATCAACTCCCTTCCTGCTGAATGCAGATTAAAAAAAAAAAAAAAAAAAACCTTATGTAGATAAAAGTTGTTCATTTGGATTCATTTGTAAAAATTCTGCGTTCTGATTGGACGGATGCAGTTTAAGGAACCTCGTCCTGATAGCTTATCGTTTCTATAGTAACATGGACTTTTATATCAAGACCGTTATCACAACCATTTACCAAAGGAGTCTCCTCGGTCAGAGTGTCGGAGGAACATTTGGACAAATTTGGAGGACTTTCCACATCCTCGCTATATTCTTCTTTTACGTCTTCTTTCTCTCCATAGAGGAACTTTATACCTCCCTGTCTACATCTCCCTCTTTGGCTTTCCTGTTTCTTCTACTCATATCCACTACGTTCCTCCTCTGAACATCACCTTCACATGTAATGCAGTCCGTCTAATAAACTCCTTTCCGAAACCTGTCCATCATTCTCACTCCTGAAGAAAATGCCTGTATATTTAACTCCGCCCCCTTCAGCTCCGCCCCCTTGTCCTTCTAGATATTCATTCATCTTCTATTGCTTTATCCGATCTTTCCTCGGGTCACGGGGAGTCTGTGCCTATCGGCCTGGAATGCCAACCCATCGCAGGGCACACACACACACACTCACACACACACACATTCATACACTAGGGATAATTTTCCAAGGTGCCAATCAACCGAAATCAAAACCTGTGTCTATCTCAGGCGTCAATGGGTGTTAAGGCAGGATACACCCTGGATGGAATGCCAACCCATTGCAGGACACATACACACACACACACACATTCACACACACATTCATACACTAGGGACAATTTTCCAAGGTGTCAATCAACCTACCTTGCATGTTTTTGGACCGGGGAGGAAACCGGGGAACCCGGAGAAAAAACCCCCTGAGGCACAGGGAGAACATGTAAACTCCACACACACATGGCCGAGACGGGAATTGAACCCGGACCCTGGCGGTGTGAGGCGAACGTGCTAACCACGAAGCCACCGTGCCCCCCCTTCTAGATATTTGTATCCTAAAATTTACCAACCAGGGGGTACAGTGGCTTAGTGTTGAGCACGTTCTCCTCACACCGCCAGGGTCCGGGTTCAATTCCCGTCTCGGCCATGTGTGTGTGGAGTTTGCATGTTCTCCCTGTGCCTCAGGGGTTTTTTCTCCGGGTTCTCTGGTTTCCTCCCCGGTCCAAAAACATGCAAGGTAGGTTGATTGACACCTTGGAAAATTGTCCCTAGTGTATGAATGTGTGTGTGAATGTGTGTGTGTGTGTGTGTGTGTGTGTGTGTGTGTGTATGTGTCCTGCAATGGGTTGGCATTCCATCCAGGGTGTATCCTGCCTTAACACCCATTAGACGCCTGAGATAGACACAGGCTCCCCCCTCCCCGTGACCCGAGGGAAGATCGGATAAAGCGGTAGAAGATGAATGAATGAATGAATGAAAGGATAAAAAAACAGCATGATGGAGACACAGAAGTTGAAAACGACGTTATTACGAGAGTCGTTCTGGTGAATCTTTTATTATGATGATCCTATTATTACTTATGTTACGGGGTATAAAAGTGGATGTTAGCCTGGTGGAACTACTACTGCAAAAAAAAGGAAATAAAAGCATATTTCTAGAAGATATGTCTTGTTTTTAAGATAAAAAGTCTTTAAAATCACATTGCACATCAGACTATAAATCTTACAGTAAGAAAATTGTTCAGTCCAGGCATGTAAATGTTCATTCGCTTTGGAGCAAAATTTCACTACAAACAAGATTTAACGTAAACGTTCAAAAAGAATGTTGTGCTAATTTTAAGACAAATAGAAAATTTGTATATTAAGAATCTTTAAAAAAAAAAAAGGGTCTAAGTTGTGTTTATAAGATCAGTAGTTAAAGCATTGGTTTCTTGACTGGAAGATTGCAGGTTCAAATCCCACCATCAACGAACTGGCGTTAAAAAAAGAAAGAAGCTTGTAAATGGGCTTTTTTCCATCTGGTTATAGGATATTCATTCATTCATTCATATAGCGCTTTATCCGATCTTCCCTCGGGACACGGGGAGTCTGTGTCTATCTCAGGCGTCTATGGGCATTAAGGCAGGATACACCCTGGATGGAATGCCAACCCATCACAGGACACACACACACACACACTCACAATTTTCCAAGGTGCCAATCAACCTACCGTGCATGTTTTTGTACCGGGGGAGGAAACCGGAGAAAAAAACCCTGAGGCACAGGGAGAACATGGTTATAGGATATAATAATTATTATTATGATTATTATTATTATTATTATGTGTACATGGAGAACTACATAGTGAACACATCCTATTACTGCGAGGTTTTACTGCACCATGGATGTCTCAGGTCTGTCCAGTCGACAGTGTGAATGCCTGGAACAGCGTGTGCTAGGAAAGTCTACACAGCGCAGTGTGGAAATGCTCCACTGTGGCAAGATGTTCGAAAAGTGTCTTAAAATGAAGGCTGTGCATAGTGAATAGTGGATTGTGATTGGAAGTTCAGGTGTGAATAGTGGATTGTGATTGATTGGAAGTTCAGGTGTGAATAGTGGATTTGTGATTGGTTGGAAGTTCGATTGTGATTGGCTGGAAGTTCAGGTGTGAATAGTGGATTGTGATTGGTTGGAAGTTCAGGTGTGAATAGTGGATTGTGATTGGATTGGAAGTTCAGGTGTGAATAGTGGATGGTGATTGGTTGGAAGTTCAGGTGTGAATAGTCGATTGTGATTGGCTGAAAGTTCAGGTGTGAGTGGTAGATTGTGATTGGCTGGAATGTTCAAGTGTGAATAGTGGATTGTGATTGGAAGTTCAGGTGTGAATAGTGGATTGTGATTGGCTGAAAGTTCAGGTGTGAATAGTGGATTGTGATTGGTTGGAAGTTCATGTGCGAATAGTGGATTGTGATTGGTTGGATGTTCATGTTGGAATAGTGGATTGTGATTGGTTGGAAGTTCATGTGCGAATAGTGGATTGTGATTGGTTGGATGTTCATGTTGGAATAGTGGATTGTGATTGGTTGGAAGTTCATGTGCGAATAGTGGATTGTGATTGGTGTTGGATGTTCATGTTGGAATAGTGGATTGTGATTGGTTGGAATGTTCATTGTGATGTTGGAATAGTGGATTGTGATTGGCGAAGTTCAGTGGATTGTAATGAGTTTTATTGGTTGGGTGTGTGGAATAGTGGATTGTGATTGGTTGGAAGTTCATGTGCGAATAGTCTGCCATTTTTCCAACAAGCGGAATTTTCTACAATGATCCTGAAATGTCCAGGAATAAACACAATCCTGTCCATTTAGCCCCGCCCCCTTCACCTCCACCCCTTGGATAAAAAAACAACACGATGGAGACAAAAAAAACTTGAAAAAAGCGTTATTACGAGAGTCGTTCGGATTAAAGCGAATATTTTATTACTATTCATCTATTATTACTGTTATTATTTTATTACTTATGTATAAAATATTTGATTACTTATGTATTACTTATGTTACGGGTATAAAAGTGGATGTTGCAGCGACGATGCAGATGAAAGGCATTTCCGAGAAAGACTGGAAAACGAATACATGTTTGTGGGTCAAGGAGAAAAGGCAGCATGTGTTTTGTGTTATGAGGCGACGTCGCTCATCAAACACTATATACTGTCTTATTGTTACAGCGAACCCCTTCAAGGCCAAACCATAACACACACCGATGTTGTATGGGTTTCCAAGATGGCCATCAGGGACGATCTCGATTGTGGTGTTTCCCTGATGATGAAATGATTAAAAAAAAAAAAAACGCAATTTTTCGCGTGAATAAACGCAAAAAAATCCCGAGTTTGACTCGAACGCGGCTTTTATAATGGATTTTTCTTTTTAAAAAACCTCTGTGTTTATTTCATTGTAAAAGGAAGTCTGGGTTTATAAAGTGAAATAAAAAACACTCACACAATGGGCTCTCTCTCTCCATCTCTCTCTCTCTCTCTTTTTTTCAGAGTCCATCACTCCTAATTCACTCCTTTCATTCCGATGTGCTCTGAGCTCTGGGCAGCTGTGTCACCTCCTGAGATTGGACTTGTGCACTTTACCTCGTTTCTTTGTCCCCTGTTTTTTTTCTTTACCTTCAAGACATTACTCTTTCTCTCTCTCTCTCTCTCTCCCTCTCTCTCTCTCTCTCTCTCTCACACACACACACACACACACTGACACACACGTCCACTCTCCCTCTCTCTCTCTCTCTCTCACTCACACACACACACACACACACTGACACACACGTCCTCTCTCTCTCTCTCTCTCATTCTCGTTTTTTGTCCCCTCTGTCACTTCTTTAAAAAAAGAAAGAAAGAAAAAAAAGCCTAGTTATTTTGGTGAAATAAATCCAGCGTGACCTCGGAGCACCGCTATCCATTTTCATCCACTTTATCTATTACTTTCATCCGTTCTCTCACTTCATCTCTCCCCCTTCTTCTCTCCTTCATCCTCGGTCTCTCTCTGTACGTCTGCAGGTGTTTTATGTAATGGGATACAGTCGGCCTGCTGCGTCCACAAAACCTCTTTTGAAACAGAATACGCTTTCTTTCACTCTTTTTTCTTTTTGTTCTTTGCTTTTCTTTCTCATTTTACACTGCTGCTTATTCATCCCCCAATCATTCCTTTTTGTGAATGGGAATATAGAGTGTCATGGCATCTTCATACACCAACACACACACACACACACACACACACACACACACACACACACACACACACATGCAATTTAATAGCAGATTAACTGATTTTCCAGATGTGTGATTGGTTAAAAGTTCAAATTTAAACCGTGGATTATGATTGGTTGGAAGTTCAAGTGTGAATAGTGGATTGTGATTGGCTTGAATGCTTTGAAGTTCAGGTGTGAATAGTGGATTGTGATTGGTTGGAAGTTCAAGTGTGAATAGTGGATTGTGATTGGCTGAAGGAAGTTCAAGTAGGTGTGTGAATAGTGGATTGTGATTGGTTGGAAGTTCAAGTGTGAATAGTGGATTGTTATTGGCTAGAAGTTCAGGTGTGAATAGTGGATTGTGATTGGTTGGAAGTTCAAGTGTGAATAGTGGATTGTGATTGGCTTGAAGTTCAGATGTGAATAGTGGATTGTGATTGGCTGGAAGTTTAGGTGTGAATACTGGATTGTGATTGGCTAGAAATTAAGGTGTGAATACTGGATTGTGATTGGGTGGATGTCCAGGTGTGAATAGTGGATTGTGATTGGCTAGAAGTTAAGGTGTGAATAGTGGATTGTGATTGGCTCGACGTTTTGGTGTGAATAGTGGATTATGATTGGTAAGAAGTTCAGGTGTGAATAGCGGATTGTGATTGGAAGTTCAGGTGTGACTAGTGGATTGTGATTGGAAGTTTAGGTGTGAATACTGGATTGTGATTGGCTGGAAGTTTAGGTGTGAATACTGGATTGTGATTGGCTAGAAATTAAGGTGTGAATACTGGATTGTGATTGGGTGGATGTCCAGGTGTGAATAGTGGATTGTGATTGGCTAGAAGTTAAGGTGTGAATAGTGGATTGTGATTGGCTCGACGTTTTGGTGTGAATAGTGGATTATGATTGGTAAGAAGTTCAGGTGTGAATAGCGGATTGTGATTGGAAGTTCAGGTGTGACTAGTGGATTGTGATTGGAAGTTCAGGTGTGACTAGTGGATTGTGATTGGCTGGAAATTCAGATGTGAATAGTGGATTGTGATTGGCTGGAAGTTCAGGTGTGACTGCTGAATTTGTGATTGGCTGGAAGTTCAGGTGTGAATGCTGAGTCCCGCTGCTTTTCCCCATACAGTGTATGGTAAATAAATAAGAAATATATGTACCTAAAACTGTGGAAATTCTGTTAATATAAGGCAGTTTAAATCAAATAAAGAAGTCAACTGAAGAACTACTTTCGCACAAGAGCCGCTAATGATGCTAATGATCGGCTAATGGAGCTAATGATTTTTCACTGCATCTTTGTTACATTACGCAGTGCAGCAGGAACTGAGTCCTCAGTCCTTCATGGCCGTTTTCACCTCCCCCAACACACACACACATACGCACACACACACTCACACACACACAGCCGTGCCGTATAACCGTCTATCCGCCGTCTGCGCTCGCTTTTCCATAATCATCAGTTTAATTAATGCGGAAGCGCTGCAGATAACCGAGGAGCCGGACTTTCACATGTTAAATTAAAGCAGGTGCTGCTAATTCAAAGCACGTCGTATTGCAGATCATTACGTAAAATATTAGATGTATTTATTTATATAAATATCAATATAATGTATTTAATTAATTGGTTTCTTCACCTTCTTGATTGTTTTCTTGTGAGGGTAAAAACACAACTTGCCTATTATTTCCTATTAGTGAATATATATATATATATATATATATATATATATATATACACATATATATATTATATATATATATATATATATATATATATATATATATTTATTTTTTTACACAATATATGTATACACACGAACACACACACACACTTTTTCTACCCGTCGATTCAACCCCCGAGTCCATCTGAACGAGCTATTGCTATGGAAACGATGCAACGTTAAACCCTATGCTGAGAATTCTGACGTATGATGTATAGAAAAATATGAGAGATGAACTTTGAATAAATGACTCATTGATTTACAGGACGTTCATGTGCTCTCGGGTGCATTAACTTTTGCAATGAGTTAATTGCGTAGGAAAAGCCAATGTTTCTTTCTTATTGGAAGACGACCATATGGTGTGTGTGTGTGGCTCTTATATGTGTAATTGCCTCTTATACGTGAGGCAGGCCCACACACACACATGCACACGCACACACGTACACATACAATGATATTTTACACTCTATATCCTTACCAAGGGTTTGATCATTACATGGCCACATGTAGGACACGGACAGGTGATGAGTACTGCATTTGCTGCATTGAATGTGTGTGTGTGAGTGCGTATGTGTGTGTGTGTGTGTGTGTCATCAGTAAATCCTGATGTCTTTTCAGCACAGAGAAGAGCCTGAGGCAGGCAGGAAGGCAGACAGAACCCGAGCTTCTTCACACACCCAGCAAGCATCTTATCTTTTTATTGAAGTCTAAACAGCAAGAGGAAGAAAAACAACATGAAATAAAATAACATCATGAACCGATGTGAGGAAATAATCTCACGGCTGAGTCGTCATCTGAAAGCCTGAAAGAGATATGATTTAAGATGACTTTTTTTTTTTATCTGCGGAATATCTAATGGTGTTTACCGAGCCGAGAAGAACTGGAACAGATGAAATGTAGACCATCAAATAGTGAGATGTTTTCATCTTTGGGTTGTGAATATACAGGTCACTCGCTGACGTTAGAAAACATTGTCCGGGACCCGGAGAGCGTTTCTGATCATATCTGGGGTCGAGAATTTGTCAAATTTCTGTCTTACATTCATGGAAAATTTGCGGCGAGATTCTCACCACGTCTCCTGCAGTAACTTAGAGTTCATACAAATCTGAGGTGTTTAACTGGTCGCTCAGGATATTTTAGGATAGAGTGGCATGAAATTCTCTCTCCACACCCACTTTATAGCCAATCACAATCCAGCATTCACATATGACCTTCCAGCCAATCACAAGCCAGCATTCACAAATGACCTTACAGCCAATCACAATCCAGCATTCATGGGCAACGTCCAGCCGAATCACAATCCAGCATTCACAAATGACCTTACAGCCAATCACAATCCAGCATTCACACCCAATGAACTTCCAGCCAATCACAATCCAGCATTCACAAATGACCTTCCAGCCAATCACAATCAAGCATTCACAAATGAACTTACAGCCAATCACAATCAAGCATTCACAAATGAATTTACAGCCAATCACAATCCAGCATTCATGGCCAACATGACCTTACAGCCAATCACAATCCAGCATTCACAAATGAACTTACAGCCAATCACAATCCAGCATTCACAAATGACCTTACAGCCAAGCACAATCCAGCATTCACACATGACCTTCCAGCCAATCACAAGCCAGCATTCACGACCAACCATACAGCCAATCACAATCTAACATTCACCAACAACCTTCCAGCCAATTACAATGCATCATTCACACCCAACCTTACAGCCAATCACAATCCAGCATTCACAAATCCAGCCAATCACAACAAGCATTCAAATGAATTTACAGCCAATCACAATCCAGCATTCATGGCCAACACCTTGAACTTCCAGCCAATCACAATCCAGCATTCACAAATGCAACCAATCCACAACCTTCCAGCCAATCACAATCCAGCATTCACAAATGACCTTCCAGCCAATCACAATCCAGCATTCACACATGACCTTCCAGCCAATCACAATCCAGCATTCATGGCCAACCTTCCACCAATCATAATCCAGCATTTGGCAGACACCCTTATCCAGAGTGACTTTCAATTTATCAATTGAGGGTTAAGGGCCTTTCTCAAGGGCCCACTAGTTGCAGTTTGGTGGTTTTAACTTTTTTTCAGCATAAATATTAGCGGACCCACCGCAGTAAAGCTGTGGACCCCCTGCTGAAGTCCCATGCGCTAAATGAACAGTTCTCAATAATATGTGCATTAAAGGTGGAAAATATTAAATATTGATTCTTTAATTAAGTGTTATAAGTCCCCTCAGTCCCCTCATGTCCCCTCATGTCCCCTCGTGTCCCCTCGTGTATATCTAAAGAACATTCTTCCTCCTGATGTTTGTGTCTTCGAGTTTTTCATTTTCTTGCTGCTAAAACCCAGGGCTCTAGATTTCATTTCCTTCAGTATCTCAGTGTTCCCCATCCGGCTCTGACAACAAAAATATGTGTGTGTGTGTGTGTGTGTGTGTGTGTGTGTATGTGTAATTCTCAGCAACCGTGTGTATGTGGGCAGGTGCCTTAGCGGCCTTCGATTTCACGGTCATCAGATCTGTTAAAGGAGCCGGCTGCAAAATGTGACGTGATTGAGCACAAGGAAATGACTGTGTGTTCGCCTGAGTGTGTGTGAGCATGTACATGTGTGTGTGTGTGTGTGTGTGTGTGTGTGTGTGTGTGTGTTCCTCACAATAGCGCCAGTGTGTGTGAAGGTGCAGTCCAGTGACGTTCAAGTTAATGGTTTTGGATCAGGACCGAGTTGAGAAGTGTGTGTGTGTGTGTGTGTGTGTGTGTGTGTGTGTGTGTGTGTGTGTGTGTGTGTCTCCATCTGGTTGTGCTTTAAAGAAAATCATTCCCACTGAGATTTGGTGTGTATTCTAAATGAATGTTTTTTTTTTCTTTTTCTTTCTTGGCTGTAAATCACTCTGATTCATCATGACGTTTAAATCTGGGCTCGTCCGCGCCTCGTGATGGACAGAAACTCATTCGTAGCGAGTGTGTGAGTCCTCCGGGGAAGTTATTGAATCTATTATGGGCTGTAATCCAATACAGGAGTGGTGTTATAGTGCAAAAGCGAAAAGGAGCAAAGAAAGAGCCGAGATGTACAGATACTGTACGTGAATGTGAGATATACAGACAGTGATGAATGTGTGTGTGTGTGTGTGTGTGTGTGCTTCTTCTTCACACTGCTACAACAACTATATAGAATGTATTCAGATGTGGCTTGAAATATACAACAATGCCCCATGTGCACAAAGACAGCTCAAGGAGGATTTGCTTTCCATTGGAAGATCTCCTGCTCTAGATCTTGCAGTATATCGCAGCCCAGGCCTCCACACCTACACCTTTATTACGCCTGCCTCGGAGTGAGCACAAATCTCCACAAAAATCCATGTGGAAATCCCACAGTGATCCCATTTCCATTCGATTCTACACAATGCGATGCCATTCAACATGGTACGGATGCTTCGCTTTTATTTATTCGCAATTACCTTCGCAATTGCAGCGCCTTTATACAAACGCAACTTTGAAATAAAGGAAATTTATAAAGGAAAGGAAATCCCGATGTTCTGTTCCAGGGGCACGGTGGTTTTAGTGGTTAGCATGTTTGCCTCACACCGTCCAGGGATCCGGGTTCGATTCCCGTCTCGGCCATGTGTGTGTGTTTGAGTTTAGCATGTTCTCCCCGTGCCTCAGGGGGTTTTTTCTCCGGGTTCTCCGGTTTCCTCCCCCCGGTCCAAAAAACATGCACGGTAGGTAGGTTGATTGGCACCTTGGAAAATTGTCCCTAGTGTGTGAATGTGTGTGTGTGTGTGTGTGTGTGTGTGTCCTGCGATGGGTTGGCATTCCATCCAGGGTGTATCCTGCCTTAATGCCCATAGACGCCTGAGATAGACACAGACTCCCCGTGACCCGTGACCCGAGGGAAGATCAGATAAAGCGGTAGAAGATGAATGAATGAATGAATGAACGTACATGAGTGTATCCTGAGTGTAAATTAGCAAAAGATGAAATTAGGAGAATATTTTGACCCTTTTTAGCTCCACCCCCTTTCCCACTATTCGATACCGGAGAGAGAGAATACGTTACAGCACAAACTTTACACAACTGTTGTGTGAAAAGTTTTTTCGCAAGGTCCGTCCTTATTGTGCGAGTTTTACAGTAATTCCGGCGCTTTACGAAAGTGAAGACTTTATTCGATCAGAAACCAATAAAAATCCTGCAAACACCTCGAGAGCCGGTTTCAGAGGCTTTAATCGGGTTTCCGCTCAAACCAGGGAGATCGTATCTGCAGTGATATTCTACTGAATTAGGTGTTATTGGGGAACTTGTGGCAGCTGGGAAGTGGGCACTCACACACACACACACACTCGCACACCGACACACACACACTTATCTATTACAGTTTCACAGCACAACAATATCCACCCATTTTATCTTGCTGATGTTTTGTGGGTTATACCTCCTTTCTTTGCAATCGTAGTTAGCCACTGTACATACATATGTTGTTCTTTGAACAGTAGCAAGGGTCTGGGTTCGATTCCCGTCTCGGCCAGGTGTGTTTGTATGTTCTCAGGGGGTTTTTCTCCGGTTTCCTCCCCCCGGTCCAAAAACATGCACGGTAGGTTGATTGGTACCTTGGAAAATTGTCCCGTGTGTGTGTTGTGTGTGTGTGTGTGTGTGTGTGTGTGTGTGTGTGTGTGTGTGTGTGTGTGTGTGCCCTGCGATGGGTTGGTTAAACATTCCATCCAGGGTGTATCCTGCCTTAATGCCCATAGACGCCTGAGATAGGCACAGACTCCCCGTGACCCGAGGGAAGATCGGATAAAGCGGTAGAAGATGAATGGATGAATGAATGAATGAATGGTTGAATCTCTAGCTGTGTTTTAATAGTAAAGTTAACATTTTTTGATTGGTGAAGTTTCTGTACTTATCATTTGATGCCCTTATCCACCACAATTAACATTTATACATCTACGCAGGGTAGGACATTTATCAAGGGCCAAGCAGTGGCAGACTGGTCAAACTCATGACCTGATCTGAAGCTCGACATCTTAAACACGTAACATTTGCATTTACGGCATTTGGCTAGACAACCTTATCCAGCGCGACTTACAGCTGAGCAATTCAGTGGCAGCTTGGTTTTGATCCTGCAACCTTCCGGTCCAGAGCCCAATGCCTTAACCACTGAGGTTGGCAGGGGCACGGTGGCTTAGTGGTTAGCGCCTTCGCCTCTCATCGCCAGGGTCCGGGTTCGATTCCCGTCATGGCCATGTGTGTGTGGAGTTTGTGCATGTTCTCCCCGTGCCTCAGGGTTTTTCTCCAGGTTCTCCAGGTTTCTCCGGTTTCTCCGGTTTCCTCCCCCGGTCAAAAAAACATGCACGGTAGGTTGATTGGCACCTTGGAAAATTGTCCTTAGTGTATGAATGTGTGTGTGTGTGTGTGTCCTGTGATGGGTTGGCATTCCATCCAGGGTGTATCCTGCCTTAATGCCCATAGACGCCTGAGATAGACACAGACTCCCCGTGACCCGAGGGAAGGATCGGATAAAGCGGTAGAAGATGAATGAATGAATGAATGTTATTACAGTTCTTATATAAGTACATTTATTTATATTTATGCTATCATTCTTTTGTTATAAAGTCCAATATAATGAAGTTGTATTGGTTCTGTATTGTAGTTTATAACTCTTTTGGCTACATTTTAAGTTATTACTAGTTCAGTCACAATTGTTATTAAAGTTATTAGGTGGAATTTTCTATGATTTGCATGATGTTAAAGTTTCTGGCGTTAGAATTACTAAACTAATGTTAAAATTCCTCGACTGAAATGACCGTGTGTTTAAGTTTCAAGATCAATATTACAAAATTAAACATGGGCCTGTGGGATCAAGTGTTCCTGTTTATTACATAATACATGTGTTTACATTTCTCCCAAAATGATTAAAAAAAAATACATATTTAAATCTGTTTCAAATATGCTTTTAAAACAGTTAATATAAACAGGATCTAATAGCATGCCAAAGTGTGTGTGTGTGTGTGTGTGTGTGTGTGTGTGTGTGTGTGTACAAAAATAATGTTCAAACACATATTACTGTGTTTATACTGTATAGACAGGATTTTTCTCATCTCATTTTCAGTATCCATGATCTCTAAATCCGGTGGAGGACAGGGGCCTGGAGCATGGCGACGCCCACCTCAACACCGCCAGGATCCGGGTTCGATTCCCGTCTCGGCCATGTGTGTGTGGAGTTTGCA
>JACRUU010000019.1:3041792-3052954 GCA_030449085.1 Kryptopterus vitreolus | reverse complement strand
ATACTTACATCCTGAAAAAAAAAACGAAACAAGTGACAGAGAGAGAGAGAGAGAGAGAGAGAGAGAGAAAGGAGACAGATTGCATTTCTTTCTCATCTCGGATGCAGTATTTGGTTGATTCCAGGGCGAGCTTCAGGGCTTCCACAGACTTCCTCGGGGCTTCCTTTATGTTCGCAGGAATCGCAGCATGGAGTCCCGGAATAAGGATTTACTCGGTTGAATCAGAAACATAAAGTCTTGCATAAAGTCGAATCACAAACCTGAACATTCTGTCTATTTTCGTACACCTACTGTAGGATATTCAGTACATTCTTATTGTACACCTCATATGTCTTTCATATTGTTTTATATATATATATATATATATATATATATATTAAAGATTACCCTATTCAAAATGTAATAAGTAGTGTAACTTTTAATTCATTCATTCATTCATTTATCTTCTACCGCTTTAAGGCAGGATACACCCTGGATGGAATGAAAACCCATCACAGGACACACACACACACACACACACACACACACACACACACACATTAATACACTAGGGACAATTTTCCAAGGTGCCAATCAACCTACCGTGCATGTTTTTTGGACCAGGGAGGAAACCGGAGAAAAACCGGAGAACCGGAGGAGCATGCAAACTCCACACATGGCCAAGACGGGAATCGAACCCGGTCCCTGGCGGGTGTGAGGCGAACGTGCTAACCACTAAACCACCGTGCCCCTGTCGTAACTTTTCATTCATTCATTCATTCATCTTCTACCGCTTTATCCGATCTTCCTCGGGTCACGGGGAGCCTGTGCCTATCTCAGGCGTCTATGGGCATTAAGGCAGGATACACCCTGGATGGAATGCCAACCCATCGCAGGGCACACACTCACACATTCACGCACACATTCATACACTAGGGACAATTTTCCAAGGTGCCAATCAACCTACCGTGCATGTTTTTGGACCAGGGGGGGAGGAAACCGGAGAACCCGGAGAACATGCAAACTCCACACATGGCCTAGACGGGAATCGAACCCGGACCCTGGCGGTGTGAGGCGAACGTGCTAACCACTAAACCACCGTGCCCCTGTCGTAACTTTTCAATGACTTTATAATTAAAGTAAAGTAACTATTAACATTTGATTACTTTTCATTTGTCCACTAAGTGGGACTCAGAAAAAGTGGGATATATTTTTGAACTGAGCTGCTTCAGAATCAAATTGTTGATGGGGCGGACGAAAATCCGGGTTCGCCGGGTTCTCCGGTTTCCTCCCCACGGTAGGTTGATTGGCACCTTGGAAAATTGTCCCTAGTGTATGAATGTGTGTATGAATGTGTGTGTGTGTGTGCTTGTTGTGATGGAGTTGGCATTCCATCCAGGGTGTATCCTACCTTAATGCCCATAGACGCCTGAGATAGACACAGACTCCCCGTGACCCGAGGGAAGATCGGATAAAGCGGTAGAAGATGAATGAATGAATGAATGAATGATGCATACAGTCAATTAAGCGAATGTACAAAAGCGTTGGCAATTACTTCCAAGTAACGAGAAATTGCTTTTCCGACGCGCACAAGCGGCTCCATGACGCAGAGGCTGAACATTTTAATTTTCTATTTCAATAGCAAACAAATAAACAAGCTAACAGGCACAACAGAAACACAGATAGTCAATATGGTTACACAAAACTGAACAGGAACGTTTTAAAAGAGAGAACGAAAGAGGGGAGAAGAGGGGGGGGGGGGCAAAACAAAACAGAAAAAGAGTTTGATGAATAAACATTTTGAAAGAAAATCTAGCTTCCACAGTAAGGACATACATAGTTACCACATTAGTTAGTGGTTAGCACGTTCGCCTCACACCGCCAGGGTCCGGCTTCAAGTCCCGTCTCGGCCATGTGTGTGTGGAGTTTGCATGTTCTCCCCGTGCCTCAGGGGTTTTTCCTCCCCCGGTCCAAAAACATGCACGGTAGGTTGATTGGCACCTTGGAAAATTGTCCCTAGTGTATGAATGTGTGTGTGAATGTGTGTGTGATGGGTTGGCATTCCATCCAGGGTGTATCCTGCCTTAATGCTTAACGCCTGAGATAGGCACAGACTCCCCGTGACCCGAGGGAAGATCGGATAAAGTGGTAGAAGATGAATGAATGAATACTGAAATCTCCTTTCCCTCATGCCTTCACTTATCACCCCCAAGATAGAAACAGTGGCCAACAGGCTTTTCAGTGCCAAGAACACCAGTCGAGGGCCACCACGATACTGATCGTCTTTTTCACCTCTCTGCCCTCTGGTCTGATCTACACAAGCATCGTGAGTTTGTCAAAGTCGACACTCGGACCAACGAGCCAAGTCGCATGTTAAAGGTTGAAGGTGATAAAGTCTGGCAGAGTGAATAAATGAGCTGCCCATCAGGGGGTGGAAGGAATCTTCCTAGAAGCCGACCTGAAACTGTTTCGTAATGATTAGGAATGAGCATGCTAGCAGAACATCTGTGCATGTGCATTTCGACATGTTAGCGTTAATAGAGATGAAGAATGGAACGAGGGATGGTAATGAAAAGGGATGGTCACGTTAGACCGAGTGAGTGAAGGCATGATGTTGTCCGTGTGACGGCTGAGCTCTGCTGTAATTGAGCGATGAGAATCAGGACTGAAGGGTTTGTAATTCTTACACCCTGAAACCAAACAACCGTCACACAGGCTCATGGATCACTGTCAGGCCCGCTCGAGTAGTGGAAAGGAAACGTCACGTTACAATAGAATAGGCTTTATTTGTCACATATACATTACATTACAGTGAAATTCCTTTCTTCGCATATCCCAGCTTGTTGTTTGGTAGCTGGGGTCAGAGGGACGTCTTGCTCAAGGACCCAAGGGCGGTAGCTTGACCATACCGGGGCTCGAACCCGGATCTTCCGAGCAGCAACCCAGCGCCTTAGACCACTGAGCTCCACCCCCCTCCATTAGTGTATATATAGCATGGGTTGTACAGTCTGTATTCCACCATATGCATCAAAATCCTGAATGATTGATTCCTTTAGAGCACGATCAGAGATTCACGTATGAAAAGTGTACAATGAAATGGAATAAAATCATTAGGTTAGTTTGTCACCGATTGCGTTTCCATGACCCTATTAATTTAAATAGCGAATTGAATTGGAATTACGCCGAATGGAAACAAATTCGCAAAAACAAAGGTTTTTTTTTTACATTTCCAGGTCACATGATATACGTGAACAGTCATATGGTCATTCTTTAACGATGGCGCGGTATGTGTGGACCTATTTATTAAACTTATTAAAGAAACCAGTTTATAAACTGCAATTGCTACGCGCTTATTTGTGGCCTCGTTCATCCGGAAATTCTCAATCCACAGGTCCACCGTGAAATCGTGCAATATTACCTCCCAGAACAAGCGCATACGTGGACGCGCCCAAGTATAGCGGGATCGCCTCGTCATAAACGCTTGTATAACGCGCCTACGTCTACCATTACTAATAAAAACGCCTGATGCGTCGGCTGTGATATAAATAAATCTGCCGATATCCGTCTCCATTTTTTTGAATTATCACGAGAGGACGAGTTTTAGTCACATGATACGGTTCATGTAAACACCGTCATTTCGCAACTGTTTTTTTTAATCTAGATATATATTTAGAAAATATCGCTAAAGTTTTACGCAAATTTGTAATGGAAATACGCCTAGTGTCATGTAATGAGATGGGAATCTGGTTAATGTGCAAATATACACAATAAAAACAAATAGAAATTAAACAGTAAATAACATAAACCACCTACGAAAAAACATAACATCACCCAAACCTAAACCTGATCCTGAAGAAAAAAAAACCCTGATTTTAAAACCCGATCCAGAACCCGATTCTGAATCTAAACAGATCCAGAACCCGATATCAAAAACTTGACGGTGAACCAAATCCTGAACTTGATCCTAAACCTGATCCTTATGATTCTAAACTTTATCCTGAGCCTGACCATTAACCTAAACTTGATCCTTAACCTATGGCCATGAGCTGTGGGTCATGACCGAAAGATCCTGGATACAGGCGTTCGAAATGAGCTTCCTTCGCAGGGTGTCTGGGCGCTCCCTTAGAGATAGGGGTGAGAAGTTCAGTCACTCTGGAGGAGCTCGGAGTAGATCCGCTAATCCTCCACATCGAGAGGGAACAGCTGGCGTGGCTTGGGCATCTATTTCGGATGCCTCCTGGGCGCCTTCCAGGGGAGGTGTTTCGGGCATGTCCCATCGGGAAGACCCAGAACACGTTGGAGGGACTATGTCTCTCGACTGTCCCGGGAACGCCTCGGTGTCCCCCCGGAGGAGATAGAGGAAGTGGCTGGAGAGAGAGAGGGAAGTCTGGGCATCTCTGCTTAAGACTGTTGCCCCCGCGACCCGGTCCCGGATAAGCGGTAGAAGATGGATGGATGGATTGATCCTTAATCCGACCCTAAACCTATATTTGATCCTAAATCTCAATATGATATTGCTGTTAACCCTGATCCTGATCCTAAACTTGTATTGAAACCTGATTCAAAACCTGATGCTGATCCTGAGCCTGAACCCAATCCTAAACCTTATCATGAACCAGTTCAGATCCAGAACCTGATCCTAAAACAGAACATGAAACAAAACCTGGTCCTGAACATGACGCAGAAACCTGAACATGGACCTTTCTCATAATCCTGTTTGGAGCCTGATATTGATCCTGATATTCAATAAGATCCCGGACATGATCCGGATTAGAACACTGATGATAAATCTGAGACGCTGCCTGAGGTGAAGAAGTGTTACTGAGTAGTGAATGTGATTCACATGCTGAATGTCATGTGACGTGACGTTACAGTGCAGTGGTTTGTGAGGAACATTGTCCTTCTTCTGACACTAATCATGTAACATTAATGTCAAAAATCTCAATATAACAAAACCATCATTTATACATTTCATTTTCTTCTTTACATCAAAAAACCCTATCATTTGACTTTTCATTTCTCTTAATGAACTGTAAAACGACTGGCAAAAAAAACCTGAGAACATGAAATTACTAATCACGAGGCACCGTGACGTCGACCTGATGGAGGACAAAAAAAGAAGGGTAGATCAGTGGTTAAAGTGTTGGACCAGAGGTAAGACATTGGGGTTGGAAGGTGGCAGGTTCAAATCGTTACCTTGATGCTTATAGTGGGCCCTTGAGCAAGGCCCTTAAACCATCTACTACACAAGTAGATATGGGTGTTTGCCAAATGCCATTAATGTAAAGAAATGAAAAATAGATATATAAATATTTTAGGGCTGTGAATAGATTAAAATATTTTATTACAATTAATCACATAATTATAATATTCATTCATTCATTCATTCATTCATTCATTCATTCATTCATTCATCTTCTACCGCTTTATCCGATCTTCCCTCGGGTCACGGGGAGTCTGTGCCTATCTCAGGGCGTCTATGGGCATTAAGGCAGGATACACCCTGGATGGAATGCCAACCCATCGCAGGGCACACACACACACACACACACACATTCATACACTAGGGACAATTTTCCAAGGTGCCAATCAACCTACCGTGCATGTTTTTGGACCGGGGAGGAAACCGGAGAACCCGGAGAAAAACCCCCTGAGACACGGGAAGAACATGCTCAAACTCCACACACACATGACCGAGACGGGAATCGAACCCGGATCCTGGAACCGGGCGAATGTGCTAACCACTAAACCACCGTGCCCCCAATTATAATATAATTGAGTTTATTATCATTAATCGGATATTTTTCTGTTCTCAGCATAACGTAAACGAAAAAAAAAAAAAAAAAAACTATTAATAATTTTATATTGATTTCACTCCGGAAATTATTCTTTTAATATTAATTTCTTGATAATTACTTAATTGCTTATTCGTTTCTATGTAATGTTTTAGTGATTGTTCTCATTGTTAAATATGGTACGTGGCTCCTTTAAGAATTCTGTTCCGGTTTTGGTTGCTTTCCATATACATTCCATGTGCCATTAATAATAATCATAATAATAATAATAATAATAATAATAATCATAATCTCTCTATCTCTCTCTCTCTCTCTCTCTCTCTCTCTCTCCTCTATATATATATATATTATCTATATATATATATATATATATAGGGCTGTCAATATTAATGGAAATAGAAAAAGAACGTATAAATAAATAAATATATATATATATATGTGTGTGTGTGTGTGTGTGTATAAATAGACATATAAATAAACAGACAAATGATAGATAGAGCTTTCTTATGTGAATCTTTTTGCCTTATTACCTAAGAATCAGACTTTATAACTAATTTGTTACCTTTTTCAACTACCAATCACAATCCAGCATTCACGCACTGATTATGGGATCAAGTAGATTCTACATCAGATCATCGCTGGACTTTATAGTGGCGCGATTGCCTGTTTGTATTGTTCTTGTATGTAGGACAAATGTCCTGCACTGGACTTCAGGAGGCCGTAATGAGACGCCACCAAAGCGGTTTTCCAAAACGCAGCTCACACTCTGTGAATCCAACTTTATTTCATGTGAATATGTACATATATAAAAAATAAGGACATATGTACAATAATAATAATAAATATCCACGGGGTTTTTTTTTTGTACAAGCGAAATAAGTTACTAACATTATACTTAAAATTAGAAAATAATAATAATAATAACAATAATAATAATCATTAAAAAACACAAAAAGACACTTTAAAAACAAACAAAAAAACAACGGCAGGCAATTAAGTAAACAAACAAACAAACAAACAAACAAAACAGCAACCATTAAGAAGCAGATCAACATTTGGCCACAAAAGAAGAGCAGAAACAGTGTCTTTATAACACGACACAGGCCATGCGGTGTGTGTGTGTGTGTGTGTGTGTGTGTGTGTGTGTGTGTGTGTGTGTGTGTGTGTGTGTGTGTGTGTGTGTGAGTGAGAGATAGAGAGATAAAAAGTCAGTAAAAAAAAAAAGTCTTTCTCGATCACTCAAATGGGCTGTGTTTCAATCCTACACCTGCACGGTATCAGCAGCCTTTAGGGCACTTTCTGAGTCGCCTTCTCTGGATCTGGACCAGATTTTCAGGAAAGTCTTTAGCACATGGCGCTTGTGTCTAAAGTCGACTTTTCAAGTGCACTCCCATGAAGTGCACTCGAGAGCCGCTTGAATAAAACAAAGAAGAAAAAAAAAGAACGAGTGCACTCCTTCATATCATGATCAGTGAATGAAGTCCACTTGATGGCTTTTTAAGTTCGCTGTTCTTTATCTAAATTAGCTAAGAAACGTTCTGACAAAGAAAAGCCAGACGCCGAGTGACGGCGTGCGTTACAAACACCCCCCTTTTCTATCGTTTTCCAGCTCGCTAAAAAAACAAAAAAAACCCCGAAATGACTGTATTATTGATCTTGTTGCAAAAAAAAAAACATTTCCCCAGTTGGTGAAAGTGTTGCATTGATCGTGTTACTAAGGGAAACCGCGGCATTGATTACGTCGCTAAGAGAAACTGTATCGTTAAGGAGAAATCGCCGCATTCACCGTGTAATTTTGCGTTCTTTTTTTCCAACAGCTTCTCCAAAGCAAGTAGCTAACAGATACCTGACGGTAGCTATCAGTAGTGAGTTCTGTATTCTGATTGGTTGAAACAGCCTCCATAATAGCAGTGCTGGAAGAAATATAAATATATTTATATTATTATACAGTAAGGGTTAAACGAATGATGGCAACGTGGCAACGCAGGGCGCGTGAACTGATCAATGTGTATGAATGTGAACGTTCGTCTCGGAGCTTTTGTAGATGCCGGAGACGCAGGTGGAAGTGATGAGATGAGGGAGCTTTTCTATCCGCGATAACCTACGTCAGGACGGGAATCGGGAACGTCCCGGAACAATCATTCATTTATTCATTCATTCATCTTCTACCGCTTTATCTGATCTTCCCTCGGGTCACGGGGATTCTGTGTCTATCTCAGGCGTCTATGGGCATTAAGGCAGGATACACCCTGGATGAAATGCCAACCCATCGCAGGACACACACACACACACACACACATTCATACATTAGGGACAATTTTCCAAGGTGCCAATCAACCTACTGTGCATGTTTTTGGACCGGGAGGAAACCGGAGAACCCGGAGGAACCCGGACAAAAAAAAAAACCCTGAGGCACGGGGAGAACATGCAAACTCCACACACACATGGCCGAGACGGGAATCGAACCCGGACCCTGGCGGTGTGAGGCGAACGTGCTAACCGCTAAGCCACCGTGTCCCTCCAGAACAATCAGAATAAAAGGAATACAAATCTGGAGATCTCAATTATTAGATAAGATATATAGGAAATCGAAATTAGCGATATATTGCCACATTTTCTGGACACCTGACCATAAAATGATCTTTGGGTCTCCATTTGTTTTTATAATAAGCTCCAATGTTCTGAGATGTTCCACTAGACGGTTTTTATTTTGGAGATTTATTCAGTCAGGTACATATGTAGGTGAGAATGCCATGAGGTTTGGGATCCAGACAGCGTTCACAGAACTCTATAATGGACTATCAGAGCTCTATAATGGACTATCAGAGCTCTATAATGGTCTATCAGAGCTCTATAATGGTCTATTGGAGCTCTATAATGGACTATCAGAGCTCTATAATGGACTATCAGAGCTCTATAATGGTCTATTGGAGCTCTATGGACTATGGCTTTATAATGGTCTATCAGAGCTCTATAATGGTCTATCAGAGCTCTATAATGGTCTATAATGGTCTATCAGAGCTCTATAATGGACTATTGGAGCTCTATAATGGACTATCAGAGCTCTATATGGTCTATCAGGTGTATCAGAGCTCTATAATGGACTATCAGAGCTCTATGATGGTCTATCAGAGCTCTATAATGGTCTATTGGAGCTCTATAATGGACTATTGGAGCTCTATAATGGACTATCAGAGCTCTATAATGGTCTATTGGAGCTCTATAATGGTCTATCAGAGCTCTATAATGGTCTATCAGAGCTCTATAATGGACTATCAGAGCTCTATAATGGTCTATCAGAGCTCTATAATGGTCTATCTATCAGAGCTCTATAATGGTCTATCAGAGCTCTATAATGGTCTATTGGAGCTCTATAATGGACTATCAGAGCTCTATAATGGTCTATCAGAGCTCTATAATGGTCTATTGGAGCTCTATAATGGCTCTATATCTATCAGAGCTCTATAATGGACTATCAGAGCTCTATAATGGTCTATCAGAGCTCTATAATGGCTATAATGGTCTATCAGAGCTCTATAATGGACTATCAGAGCTCTATGATGGTCTATCAGAGCTCTATAATGGTCTATTGGAGCTCTATGGACTATCAGAGCTAATTAATGGTCTATCAGAGCTCTATAATGGACTATCAGAGCTAATTAATGGTCTATCAGAGCTCTATAATGGTCTATCAGAGCTGTATAATGGTCTATCAGAGCTCTATAATGGTCTATCAGAGCTTTATAATGAACCGTCAGAGCTCTATAATGGTCTATCAGCTCTATAAGCTCAGAGCTATAATGGTCTATCAGAGCTCTATAATGGAAGATCTTCCACATCCATCCAACCCAAGGAAGGCAGATCTTCATAGGGTTGGTTTTGTGAGCAGGATTTAGATGGTTACAGTTTGTGGAAGAACCACATGTGGCTGGTTTCCCAATACTTTTAATCGTACAATCTATTTAAGAAAAAAAAATTCCGTTATCTAATCTGTCACATCACTTTTGTTTGTTTGTAAACAAATTACTGAGGATTGACGCGTTTACTTGTAAAAAAAAAAAACAAAAAAACAGAACACTAACCTTGACTTCATATCATAATTATGACTACATTCATTTGACCTTGTCCTGTAATTACCTGACTATCCACCAGGTGGCGCATTAGGCACGGTGAGACATTGAGTATTTATATTAATACCTTTTAATGGGATCTTGGATGATTGATATGTATGCATCCGGTGCTAGCGCCGCCCCGTCTGTCACGTTTTAAAAGTCAATGTGGCCCCTGAGCCAAAAAGATTGCCCCCCCCCCCCACCCCCAAAAAAAAAATCCAGTAGAGCATGTATGGAATGGTGTCAATGGTGTTTGTTTCAGTTCGCTTACCACGATGCAGCCTCTAATTAGTTAATTAGTCTGTACTCGTTTAAAAAATACAAAATAAAAAATACACCCTTTCTGTGTTTTTTTTCACCTCATGTCAGCGCAGGGATAAATGACAGAAAGCTAATCTTGTGTGAAAAGGCAAAAAAAAAAAAAAAAAAAAACCACAAAAATCCTCCATAAAATTCCCATTACTGTCGACTTTCTTTCTCGATCTTTTTTTTTTTTTTTTTTAATCGTATCTGACAATCTAACGCTCGAGAAGAAGAAGGGAAAAAAAACATAACACCGCTGTCAAGCCTGGAAATATATCGATTTCTCTCTCTCTCTCTCTCTCTCTCCTTGAAGAAAAAAAGATTAATAACAAACACTTGTGTAGTAGAACAGTCCTTTTTTTCTGTAGACAGAGAGCGAAACAAACAAAAAGAAAGAAAGAAATGGATAGGATGAGGAGGAGGAGGACTAGGAGGAGGAGGAAGAAGAGGAAGAAAACCCTTTTGCAGTCTACTTTGGCCCATGCTGAAGAGGCACAGCGAAATGATACAATAAAAGACAAAAACAAAAAAAATCACAATGTCTATTTCTTTCTTTTGTCCTTTCTTTCTTTCTTTCTTTCTTTCTTTTTTTTCTCCTCTGAGAGTCATGAGTAAGACTTGGTGAACTTTTGCACTTTGGAAGGAAAAAAATATCGCTTCATGCACGAGAGAAGAAACCGGATGCTGTAGTACCTCACGGATAGAAGGATGAATAGATGGACGGATGTCCCGCGTGTGTCCATTCGTTTTATCGGTGGAAAAAAAAAAGGAGGAAAAAAAAAAACCCGTCCTGGTATTTTTGTCAGTCTGTTTCGGTTTGAGATGCTGAAAAAGATAAAAAAAAAAAAAAAACATATTATTAAAGCTCAAAAATTTAAGGATTCAAGAACACCAGGGGAAGGGAGGAGGGATCAGGGGCAGGGCTACGCATGACCTCACTTCCTGTCAAATTAGTATTACGTTTATGGCATTC
>JACRUU010000019.1:3026792-3034292 GCA_030449085.1 Kryptopterus vitreolus | reverse complement strand
TCTAATTTCCTTTAATCGCTTTCATCTTTCTGGCCACATGAGAATCTAATTAACTCTCGTCACCACGTGCTCGTACCACTTTATATTCAAACTGAACATCAAAAACAATCGCTTTTATTTATTTTTTGTTTGTACTTTTTTCCCCCCCTCATGCTTATCGGAATCCTGACAACTTCCCGCACTAATTGTGTTGTTTGTTTGTTTGTTTGTTTGTTGCGTGTGCGCACTCACCGCTCCGGGACGTGGGTTTGGGACGACTCCGGTGTATCTCCCCCATCTCTGGGATGCCTCGCGGTATTCCTTATAGGGACCCTCGAACACACTCTTCACCTCGCCGATGTGATACTGACACACGGCCGAGACGTCCACGTCCCCCCTGAGAGCCGGATGCGCACACACACACACACACACACGCGCGCGCACGCACACACACGCGCGCGCACGCACACACACACGCGCACACACACACACACACGCACGCACACACACACAATAAGTTTCAATGTTGCTTTTTTTTACAGTGAAAGAAACATGGAGCAAACTTCAGAGTACTGCATGAAAGACTGAATTAAACCAAGTGTGTGTGTGTGTGTGTGTGTGTGTGTGTGTGTGTGAGAGAGAGAGCAGAACAAACAGCATTAAAAATAAGAAAAAACAACAAAGATGAAAGAAAGAAAGAATAAAAGGAGAGAGGAACAACAGTGGAAAAGAAAGAAAGTGACGGAAGAAAGGAAGGAAGGAAGGAGGGAAGGGGGGGTTGAAAGATAGAAAAGAAAGACTGACAAAAAAAATGGCAAAAGAAAGAGATGCTTTGAGAAACAAAGAAGGAAAGTGATGGAAGGAGACAGCAAGAAAGAAAAAAGATAGATAGAAGGTAAATGCTGTAAATGTACATAAAGGAAAGAAAGGAAGGAAGGAAGAAAGAAAAAAGGAGAGAGGAACAACAGTGGGAAAGAAAGAAAGTGATGGAAGAAAGGAAGGAAGGAAAGAAAGGGAGGTTGAAAGATAGAAAAGAAAGACTGACAAAAAGAAACAGGGAAAGAAGGAGAAGCTTTGAGAAACAAAGAAGGAAAGTGATGGAAGAAAGAAGATAGATAGATAGATAGATAGATAGAAGGTAAATGCTGTAAATGTAAATAAGATAAGAAAGAAAGAAAGAAACATGATGGAGAGATGGATGGATGGAAAAAAGGAAGGATGAAGGATGCAAAGAAATAGAGGTGGGGAAGGAGATTGATGGAAGGAAGGAAAGAAGGACATAGCAAATGAATAAGAAGAAATGGAAAGAAAGAATAAAATAGAAAGAACGGATAAAAGAATCAAAACAGAATAGATGTGGGAAAAAAACACTGGAGGGGAAAAAAAACAAGAAAGATAGAAATAAAGGAAAGAAGGTGTTTTTTTTAAGAGGGATTGAAAAACCCATTCATTTAAATAAATGAAGAACAAAGCAATTTAAAAGAGGAGAATAAAGAAATAAAGACAGAAAAACAGATGCAGAGAGAGAGAGAGAGCGATAGACGTGTAAAAAGCACTCGTCTGAACTCAGCGTGGCTGTCGTTATAATTATGGATGTGTGATGAGTACAGTGGGGAGGGGGTGTGGCCAAGGGCCAGGGGGGGCGGGGCTTCTGGCACTCTCTCACATGCATCACTTAGAAAAAATAGAGGACAGAGTGACTTTCGCAACTTGAACAAAAACTCTTCCACCGAGAGACGGAGGAAGAACCCTGCCGTCGGAAGAAGAAGGGATGCTTTTTGGCGCTCGCTGAGAACGAGTGATGAGGACGGAACAGACGAATGAAAGGACAGACCCGGGTGGAACTAAAAGGGAATAAAAGGTGAGGAGGAAACTAATGCTCCACCCTGAGATAAACAAAAATAAAGAAATGACAAAGGTGAAGAGCAAAAATGTAATGAACGAAAGAAAGAAAGCATAAAACAGAAATAGAAGAACAAGTGAAATAACAAGGGTGATGAAGATAAAGAATGAACAGACAGGAAAAGAACGAGAGAAAGCGAAGCGGCCAGCGCCGGAGTCCCTCACCACTGGGCGTGGAAGACCCCGTAGAAGGCGGTGCTCCTCCAGTCTGTTCCCTGCATGGTGAAGACGGCCTGCAGGTGGTTGAAGGTGATGTGGCGCTCGGGGAGAGAGCAAACCAGGCGGGCTTTCTGGAACGTCGTCCACTTCTTCTGCAGCGTCCGCGTCCCGCCCTGATCACCCTGAGGATACGAGGCGGGAAAAAAAAAAAAAATCAAGCACGCTCCTTAAGAAGATCCTCGAAGATCCACTTGGAGTGGAAGATCTCCCACTATAGACCTCCAACCCTAGTGGACATTTACATTTACTGCATTTGGCAGACGCCCTTATCCAGAGCGACTTACAACTGAGCAATTAAGGGTTAAGGGCCTTGCTCAAGGGCCCACTAGTGCCAGCTTGGTGGTGGAGGTGGTGGGGTTTGAACCCATGATCTTCAGGTCCAACACCTTAACCACTGGGCTACACCACCTCCCTCATCTTTAAAGTGGAGAAGAGTGGAGCTTATTACCAATATAGTGCTCAACTTTTGGCCCTATAGTGTTTATATTCGGGCTGTCAATCGACGTTTTTAATGCACCATAAATAAATACTATCCATGTTTTCTAATACTGTAACAGATGTTATAACGATATACATTTCTCTCAAAATCTCTCCTTATAATAAAATTATTATTTTATATTTATTTTACTCTGGAAATGACTCTTTTAATAGTATTTTGTAGGGGCTTAGTGGTTAGCACGTTCGCCTCACACCGCCAGGATCCGGGTTCGATTCCCGTCTCGGCCATGTGTGTGTGGAGTTTGTGCATGTTCTCCCCGTGTCTCAGGGGGTTTTTCTCCGGGTTCTCCGGTTTCCTCCCGGTCCAAAAACATGCACGGTAGGTTGATTGGCACCTTGGAAAATTGTCCCTAGTGTATGAATGTGTGTGTGTGCCCTGCGATGGGTTGGCATTCCGTCCAGGGTGTATCCTGCCTTAATGCCCATAGACGCCTGAGATAGACACAGGCTCCCCGTGACCCGAGAAGATCGGATAAAGCGGTAGAAGATGAATAAATGAATGAATGAATAGTATTTTGTTATTAATGAATTAATTCCTCGTTAATATCAGTGTTCATTTTTTACTGGATGTTTTAAGTGTAAAATATGGGACGTGACTCCTTTAAGAATTGTGTTCCGGGTGTTTTTTCCATATAAACTGGTGTTTAGGTTATACGGAAGCGCTTTATTGCGTTCGGTAAAAATGCACTTTATTGCAGTAATACGGATTTGGGAATGCGATGTGCTTGCGTAAGGTTCCATGCGGTAATATACGCTAATATAGTGAGGAGATCGTACCTGTTGTGAATGCGCAGCTAGTAGGTGTAATTCGGGGGAAATTTCGGAAGTGTGAGTGGATGCACTGAACGTTTATTTATTTATTTTTCGTTCTTTGTTTTTCAGGCTTCGTTCACACGGCGCAGTGAAGGTGCAGATCACTCACATATTAATGCACACTGCATTATAACACACATTCATGCCTTTAAAGTGAAATTGCATTAATGCATTATTAACAGCAGCAGTTTATATAAGTAAAGCTGAAATGGTTGTGTTACAGAATTATTTGGATTCAAAGGCATATGTGGTGTGTGTGTGTGTGTGTGTGTGTGTGTGTGTCTCCCCTCACCTTACACACGCGAGCCACTCGGGCTACAGTCAGGTCTCCGTCACAGTCGAGCTCCACAGCTCTCTCGCTGAAGAAAAAGTAGATTTTATCGTCGTCTCCCTCGCGGCTGTTCCTGCTCTCACGCACCAACGCGGAGCCCACAAAGTTCGGCTCTAAACCACAGAACAACAAAGAGAGAGAGAGAGAGAGAGAGAGAGAGAGGGAAGAAGGAACGAGGAAGAATATCAAAGATTATCCAAAATTCTCAAAGAAATCCAAATGCTGAAAAAATTCAAAGAAAGAAAGAAAGAAAGAAAGAGAAAAAAAGATCAATAAGAAATAATAATAAAAATTGTTTGAATAAAATTACAAGGCAAAAGCGAGGATGAAAAAAATAAAAGAAAGAAAGAGAGAAGAGAGAAGACAAGATCAATAAGAAATAATAATTAAACATTTTTTTTAATAAAATTACAAGGCAAAAGAGTGTATGTTTGTGGTCCAGGGAAGGATTAAAATAATAAAGGAAGGAAAAATTAATATACAGGGAAAAAAAAACAATAATAAAAAAAAAACATACCAAGTAGATTGAGAGAAAGGAAAGAGAGAAAAAAAAAAGTAATAATAAATTAAGAGTGGAGAAAGAATGGATGAGAAAAAAAGGGGGCAAAGAATAAGAGGATGAGAATGATAGAAATAATAAATAAAAAGAAAAAAAAAGCATTAAATAGTAACAGAGAATGACGGGGGGGGGGGGGGGGAATGATCAGGAAATGAATTAAGGAGTTTAAAGGGGGGAAAAAGGGGGGAAAATGAAACGATGATGAAGGTGGAAAGAGTCCGAAAAAGTAAGGATTAAAAGGGAAAAAATCCAGATGCAGATAAATAAGAAAGAAAAGTTGAAAAAGAGTAAAAATCAACCAATCAATCAATTCATTCATTCATTCATCTTCTACCGCTTTATCCGGTCTTCCCTCGGGTCACGGGGAGTCTCTGTCTATCTCAGGCGTCTATGGGCATTAAGGCAGGATACACCCTGGATGGAATGCCAGCCCATCGCAGGACACACACACATACACACATCACACACATATTCATACACTAGGGACAATTTTCCAAGGTGCCAATCAACCTACCGTGCATGTTTTTGGACCGGGGAGGAAACCGGAGAACCCGGAGAAAAACCCCCCTGAGGCATGGGGAGAACATGCAAACTCCACACACACATGACCGAGACGGGAATCGAACCCGGACCCTGGCGGTGTGAGGCGAACGTGCTAACCACTAAGCTACCATGACCCTCAATCAATTAATTAATTAGTAATAATACATCAAAGGACATGAGAGGAAAAAAGGAAGACAGGCATTTGTGCATATGTGCATATGTGTGTGTGTGTGTGTGTGTGTGTGTGTGTGTGTGTGTGTGTGTGTGTGTGTGTGTGTGTGTGAGTCTCAACCGTTCAGCCAGGCCGGCAGGTATTCGCTCTTCATGCTGTAGTGTTGCTGTCCCAGGTTGCGCAGGATCACCGGCTCCGTGCCCAAGAAATTATTCAAAGTGGCAGAATACAACTCCTTATCTACACACACACACACACACACACACACACACACACACATGAAAGATTCATCTCACACTCATATCCCAAGACTATTTGCTATTACATGAATAAATAACACGAGGTGAAACACACACTCTTTCACACACACACACACACACACACATACTGGAGAACCTGACAACAATGATATATCTCTGAACATGAACACACACACTCTCAGGTAACACACACACACACACACACTCACCCACGATGAGGCCGGTGTGGCCTTTGGCGGGATCGTAGGGACACTTGCCCTTCCCGTCCTCCAGGGCGGCACCATTTAGGGTGAAATGATCCACGTTCTATAGCACAGAACAGCACACACACACACAGTTTTTTACCTTCGTCATTTTTCCTGTGGAAAAGGGGCGTGGCCTTTTATCATGTCAGTGCTAGTACAGAATATGGGTGTGGCCTCTTCATCTGCCACGCCCAATAAGAAAAGGTGGGTTTGGCCCCTGTACATAGCAATCCTGGCAAAGCAAAATAGGTGGAGCCTCCATATCTTGTCACGGAAAAGTGGGCGTCGCCTCTGTGCCAGCTAAGCCTATTAAAAAAATGTAGGTGTGGCCTTGGTGTAAAGCAAGAATTTAAAGTCGTCTCTGTACTTGGTGAACCTACACAAAGGTGGGCGTGGCCTCTATATGTACCAAACAAAGAAGAGGTACTTGTGGCTTCTTTGCATAGTATAAAAACGCACTATTACTTAAAGGTGGGCGTGGCCTCTGTACATTTCAGGCCTAGTGGCCTCAGTAAAAGTGTGGAAGGGAGGTGTGGCCTACATGTACCTCTATAAACCTCAACATTAGTGTGGAAGGTGGGCATAGTCTTAGTATACTTAGTATATGGGTGTGGCTTCTATACATGCCAAGGCAAGTGCGGAACCTGGGCGTGGTCTCTTGTTGATGGGCGTGGCCTCGATACATGCCAAGCCAAATAAAGAAGGTGGTCCCTACACAGGTCAGACACTGAGAGACATCTTTTTCTTGTTCTTCCTCTCTTTCTCTTTATCCCTCTCTCTCTCTCTCTTTATTCATTTACATATAAATGATAAAATGTCCTGTCTCCATACTTTTCTCCAATATAGATTTTTGACTGACAGTCAAACACCCGCCCACCTACATATTTCAGATATTCATAATGCAAATCCTGCTCGAAGAACACACACACACACACACACCCCACACACACACACACACACACACACACACACACACACACACACACACACACACACACACACACACACACACAGAACTATACACACAAGGAGCCATCATCTGTCTGCCCACTACATCTCCAGCTACTTCTGAACCTCCAACATCCTCCCACACACACACACACACACACACACACACACACACACACACACACACACACACACACACACACACACACACACACACACACACACACACACACACACACACATACTTGATCCTCCAGCATCTAATCTCTGGTGCCTGTGATAAGACCAGCTCATCTACATGAGATATATTTCACTCTGACACGAGCAGTGAGATGGCGTGATAGAGAGCTAGTGATGGAGGAGGGAAAAGAGACGAGGGGGAAAGAGAAGAATAAGGAGTACACAAGGGAGGGGAGGCACTTACGATGTAGGTGCACTTGGGCTGGAAGGCGTAGGTACCACACGTGTACATGTGTGTGTGATTGTAACCCTGCAGGAACCGGATGTAGTTAAAACACTCCGTCTGTGAAAGGTAGAGAGAGAGAGAGAGAGAGAGAGCGAAATAAAACAAACGAAATAAAACAATCAAAAATTAAAATAGAGATAGATAGAATAATAGATAGATAGACAGATAGATAGATAGACAGACAGACAGACAGATAGACAGATAAGTGAGTACATGAGGAGTAGCGAATGGCAGAATGAGAAGTCGAAAAGTAAAATAGGAGAGAGAGAGAGAAAGAGAAAGCAATGGAATGAAATGAAATAGAGAAAAAAAGAAAGAAAAAAAGAAGGAGAAACTAATGATTTCAGCAATAATGTATTTTTATCATTTAGAGGGGAAAAAGCACTTTTATAAAAATCCAATTCAATTACATAAGAGCAAGAGAATAAAAAAGAGGGAGAGCAAAACGAGAGAATAATAAAAAGAGAGAGAGATGGAGAAGAGAAAAGTGGTTATAATGACGCTGATACCTGGTTGTTTTTTCCTCTCTCTGCACACTCTTTCTTCTTCTCCCCAGGGGCCGGCC
>JACRUU010000019.1:3018237-3026292 GCA_030449085.1 Kryptopterus vitreolus | reverse complement strand
AGGGATGGAAAAAAAAGATAAGCAGAGAATAGAGAACGCCTAAAGGATGGCGAGGCAGATGAGAAAGGGATGATGATAAAAAAAGAGGATGATTAAAAAAAGGATGAGAGAGGGATCAAAAAATGAAAGAGGGTAATAATAAAGATAAAACCCAAAAGAAGAAATGACAGAGAGATAGAGATGGGGGAATGAATAGAGGAATGAAAGATGGAGAGATCTGAGACCGCTCACTTGAATAGAGCTAAGCTTCAGAGAAACTCACACACACACACACACACACACACACACACACACACACACACACACACACACACACACACACACACACACACACACTTTCAGAGCGCGAGCTAGAAGTCAGGAGTGTGTCAGCGTGTCACCCATCACTAGAATAAAGGCGTAGTAACCACAAGCATCCAGAAGAGGGCACCGCAGGGGCACGTCACCCAAACCACATCAGAGGAGCCGATCAAAGGGAGTGATATGATACAACAATGACAAACAGACAGACGGAGAAAGAGATGAGAGAGAGAGAGAGAGGGGGCAAGAAAGAAAGAGAGAGAGCGAGAGGGGTAGAGAGAGGTGTAGGTCATAAGCACAGCACGCAACTTCAAACACTGTAATGGCCATCCGTCCTCTTCAGAGAGTCGAGAAAAGAACGAACTAAATATAGCCGGAGCGTAGTCCAAGACCAGATGTGGGCCAGTGGTGGGGTGCGGCGATGCAAGGGCAGGACAGGGCAGGACAGGATGAACAGCCAGAATAGAATAAGAGTAGGCAGTGCAGGACAAGACTGGACGGAGCAGGGCAGGACGAGACAAGGCAGGATATATGGGACGGGACGGGACGGGTCTGAAAAGGCTGGGGAAGTCCTAGACAGGACAGCGCAAAGTGGAGAAGGGCAAGACAAGACAGGACAAGGCTGGTCAGGTCATGCAAAGCCAAGGCAGGAAAGGCTACGACACAATGACATTCTATGACAGGAGTGGACAGAACTAGACAAAATTATAAAAGATAAAAAGTAGCGCCAAGACAGTAAGAGGACAGGAAAGGAGACAGCAGGCCAAGACAAGCACAAGCCAGACCAGGACAGCACAAGAAGGATAAGACATAGTATGCAGAACAGGATAGACAGGTGATGTAGGACAGGGCAAGACACGACTTGACACTAAAAGTAAACAGGACAGGGCAGGCAAAGCAAGGCCAAGACCGTTTAGAACAGAACACCAGAGCACAGCAGAGGCAGGACAGGATAGTACAGGACAAGTTTCGCAAGGGTGGGACAGGACAGGGTGGGACAATAGGGAAACTTTCAAAAGAGAACTGTGAGTAAAGTGTTCGGAGCTGTGAATAATCACGAAAAGAAAAGAAAAAAAAAACGCTTTTGTGTAAGCGGGATGCTAACAGACGCCCGGGAGAGCTCTGTTTGTTGTTAGCCACATTAGTGTTTTTTGGGTCAAGTGTTCGTTTAAAGATAGAAAGGCATCTGGAGAGCTGAGTGGACATGTGTGTGTGTGTGTGTGTGTTTGTGTGTGTGTGTGTGTGTGTGTGTGTGGTGTCACGGGTGGATAAAGAACCAAAATGCAAGCTCTCAGTTCTCACGAAAGTCCTTCCTTCATCTACGTTCAGCTAATCAGCAAACGCTAGTAGTGAGCAAAAAACTGCCGTTAGGAAAAAGTCCTATCGCCTATAAGAAGTTGTTTGTGAGGAAAAGTGTGAGAAGAAGAAAATTTGGATAAAGAAGATTGTGAGGATGGTGATCACGAAGAAGAAGATTGTGTATGACTCTTTTCCCAATATGTAGAATGAAGATCCCGAGGTAAAAATTGTGAGGAAGAAAATCGTGAGGAAACAGATCTTGAGGTAAAAAAAATTGTGAGGAAGAAAATCACAAGGTAAAAATTGCAAGGAAGAAAATTGTGATGTAAAAGATTGTGCGGTAACAGACTATGAAGAAGAATATTGTGAGGTAAAAGATCCCGAGGTAACAGTCTATGAGGAAGGATATTGTGATGTAAAAGATCCTGAGGTAACAGTCTGTGAGGAAGAATATCGTGAGGTAAAAGTCTATGAGGAAGAATATCACAAGGTAAAAGATCCTGAGGTAACAGTCTATGAGGAAGGATATTGTGAGGTAAAAGATCCTGAGTTAACAGTCTATGAGGAAGAATATTGTGAGGTAAAAGATCCTGAGTTAACAGACTATGAGGAAGAATATCTTGAGGTAAAAGATCCTGAGGTAACATACTGTGAGGAAGAATATCTTGAGCTAAAAGATCCTGAGGTAACAGATTATAAGGAACAATATCGCGAGGTAAAAGATCCTGAGGTAACAGACTTTGAGGAAGAATATCTTGAGGTAAAAGATCCTGAGGTAACATACTGTGAGGAAGAATATTGTGAAGTAAAAGAACCTTGAGGTAACAGACTTTGAGGAAGAATATTGTGAGGTAAAAGATCCTGAGGTAACAGACTTTGAGGAAGAATATTGTGAGGTAAAAGATCCTGAGGTAACAGTCTATGAGGAAGAATATTGTGAGGTAACAGACTATGAGGAAGAATATTGTGAGGTAAAAGATCCTGAGGTAACAAATTATGAGGAACAATATCACGAGGTAAAATATCCTGAGGTAAAAGTCTATGAGGAAGAATATTGTGAGGTAAAAGATCCTGAGGTAACAGTCTATGAGGAAGAATATTGTGAGGTAAAAGATCCTGAGGTAACAGTCTATGAGGAAGAATATTGTGAGGTAACAGTCTATGAGGAAGGATATCGCGAGGTAAAAGATCCTGAGATAACCGCCTTTGAGGAAGAATATTGTGAGGTAACAGTCTATGAGGAAGGATATCGCGAGGTAAAAGATCCTGAGGTAACAGATTATGAGGAAGAATATGGTGAGGTAAAAGATCCTGAGGTAACAGACTTTGAGGAAGAATATCGCGAGGTAAACGAAAAGGTAAAAGAGGTAACAGACTATGAGGAAGAAAATAGTAAGAAGAAGCAAAAAAAGGCGTTCCTTAGAGACGACGTTAGCCGTACATGACTTAGCACTGCTTTCATTGTTAGCCACGTTCGCATTTCTGGGTTGAGTTTAATGAGAGCTTGGAGAGCTAAGAGAATCGGTTTTGGATCAGTTCAGTGTGTGTGTGTGTGTGTGTGTGTGTGTGTGTGGTGCGTTCATTTTTCCTCTCTGATGTTCCTCCCTGGATCTTAGCCTGAGCGACGCTATAAATACAAGAGAGTTCTGGTTATAGCTGCTAACCACACTTACACACACACACACACACACATACATTACACACACCATATATATATATATATATATATATATATATATAACACACACACACACACGCTATTAAGGCCTATTTTAGTCTTTTTGAAGAAGGAGGAAAGAGTGAGAGAGAGAAAGAGAGGACGCGTGCACGTGTATAGTAATTACGGAGGGAGAAGACAAGGTTAGCAATCGTGCATATGCGTGCACACACACACACACACACACACACCCACACACACACACACACACACACACACATGTATTCTCAGTGCTTAAACACTCTCAGTAAAATAAAGTCCACGGTCAAAAGCAGATTGAACTATGAAGAAGCAAACACACACACACACACACACACACACACACACACACACACACACAAGTTAAAAAGTGATGGAGAGAGAGAAAAAGAGAAGACAGACTTAGGGCTACATTAAGCACTTAGGCCTACATGATCAATCATGAAGCAAACACACAGAGCGAGGGAACACAGGAAGTGACGTCATCGTCGTAGATAGCGCAAAAAAGGAGTGGTGGGATACGAGAGGAAAGACAGAAAGGTCATGCTAAAAGACAGAGAGAGGGAGAGAGAGAGAGCAAGTCATGTGACTCAACACAGGAAACATTCAAACCCGTCTAAACACAACAATCAGGGAGAAAAAAGAAAAACAGAAGCACGGTGGGAGATGAAGGGAGAGATAAACAAAGAGAGAGAGAGAGAAAGAGCGAGGGAAAAGGAGGGGAGAGGAAAACAGGGGCATTAGTGTGATAGAGGAAGTAATGTAAACCAGCATAGGGACAGGGATGGGAACTATTTGTATATATGTATTTTAAACAGCTTCATGTTTTATATGGACATATATTGTTATGTATTTTTGTTGTTTTAAAACACTGCGAATGTAAACACTGTATGATGACAAAAGCGAGGCCTCTGATTGGTGCCACCTTTCAAATTGGCATCCAAGTAAATATTTGTACCCTAATTAAAGTAGCTGTTTCATAGCTATTGTATAAAGGAGGGAGAAGATGGTGTCTAACCATGTCCGTCCCAAACTTAAGGAGGAAGATCATGAAGAAAAAGTCGTGTCCGGCAAAAGATTATAAGGGGAAAAGTGGAAAAACATTAGCATAAGCTAGAAGGGCGTTCCTTAGAGACGACATTAGCCATACATGACTTAGCAGCGCGTTCGACGTTAGACACATTCGCATTTCTGGGTCGAGTTTAATGAGAGCTTGGAGAGCTAGGAGAGTCGCTTTTGGTCAGTTCAGTGTGTGTGTGTGTGTGTGTGTAATAGGAATTCGTCATATGTATTTGACAGGGTTGAGGAAAATGGCTTCATATTTTCTATCAAAATCCTGTAACGCATTTTTTTAGCTTTAAAATACCGCAAAATACAATCTAAGACGTTCTAGATAGTGACATCATAAAAATACGGCCTCTGATTGGTGCATGTTTAGTACTATGCTCAAAATTGAGATCCATATAGGAGATGGTGGTTAAGGTAAGAAACATGCAGACTGAAACAGGCGCCTAACTTTGTCTCATTATGATTTTTGCATTTCATTAACAAACATGATTAACAATCAAATGATTCGTTTAGTAAGAAACCAGTTGCTATGGATACAGCTGCCATCAGTTGTCTTCTTATGAAGAAGTTGTTTGCTGTATGTGTCAGATCATTTTGTAACTTTTTTTAAAAATACAGTAGTTAGTTTGTATGCATTTTGTACTTTATTTTGATACACTTAACGTTAAGGTATTTGCTATTTTATTTTAAAATACATTTTAATGTATCCTTGCTCAAATCCTACAGAAGCCCTTTTTCCCCCCAGTGAAGGAAAAAAATATAATATTATTATAATCTCAAAGTTCAGACTTTTTTTCCACAGAATTATGAGACAGAAAGTCACAATTGTGTGCCAAATAAATACAAGTAAATACAACTGTACCTTGTCATTGGGGAAATGCTATACAAAGCTCTTTTAAAGAAAAGAAATAAAAGAAAATATATAAAAAAAATATATATCAAATATATATACAATATATAAAGAGAGAGAGAGAGAGAGACAGAGAGAATGAAAGTGTCAGGATGGTCGGGTTTTGAAAGGTAATATGTTTGAGTGATGTGAGCTGATATTGAAGGATGGATAAAAACCCCTGGCTGGGATGAAGTTATATTGAAGCTGCTCCAGGGTCTTAGCCGGGAAGATATATAATATTATATATATATATATATATATATATATATATATTATATATATATATATATATATAATATATAATAAATATAAATGGGGCACAGTGGCTTAGTGGTTAGCACGTTCGCCTCACAGGGTCCGGGTTCGATTCCCGTCTCGGGCCATGTGTGTGTGGAGTTTGCATGTTCTCCCTGTGCCTCAGGGGGCTTTTTCTCCGGGTTCTCCGGGTTCTCCCTACTTTTTTTCTGTGAGGGCCACATACGTTTACCTTTCTTTAATTCTGGACTGTACAAGAACATGAAAAAAGGTGACCACCAGTATTACTGTTGAGATTTTATTATGATTTTAAATGTAATTAATACACCTCCCAATGTTATACTAGTTCATTATTTTATTCTCCAAAATAAATTAACCGTACTTTTCAAGAGCCTATTAAGAGAGCATTATTTCCTTCGTAATAACGTTTTTGCATATTCATTGCTATTAAAATCAAGCCATTAACATACTTATGCGTGAGCATGTGGTTGCCTTGTGAATCTTACAAATAATTAGGCTATGTTTAATGACTAGAAATCAAACAATATTGATTTTAGGGATACAGATCGCTAGGATGGGTCGCGCTTAAATGGTTAATCAACTCGAATCATGAAAATATGCCAAAGGAAATAAACATGAATATAGTAAAATTAATAAATACAATGATTTAATTAATAAATTACAATTATAAATAAAATATAGCATGCACAGCCTCAGGGGCACGGTGGCTTAGTGGTGAGCACGTTCGCCTCACACCGCCAGGGTCTGGGTTCGATTCCCATCTCGCCCATGAGTGTGTTGAGTTTGCATGTTCTCCCCGTGCCTCAGGGGGTTTTTCTCCGGGTTCTCCGGTTTCCTCCCAGTCCAAAAACATGCACGGTAGGTTGATTGGCACCTTGGAAAATTGTCCCTAGTGCATGAATGTGTGTTTGAATGTGTGTGTCCTGTGATGGGTTGGCATTCCATCCAGGGTGTATCCTGCCTTAATGCCCATAGACGTCTGAGATAGACACAGACTCCCCGTGACCCGAGGGAAGATCGGATAAAGCGGTAGGGTTTGGTAAGAGACAGATTTAACAGGTTAGTTAGAAGATTGAGTTGGTAGACGGGGGTTTGAATGAATGAATGAATGAATGAATTAATTAATTAATATTTTTGTCTGAAAAATTTTTGGTCTGAGAAAGTTTCGGTCTGAGAAATTTTCTGTCTGAGAGAGTTAAAGTCTGAGAAATTTTCGGTTTGAGAAATTTTCGGTCTGAGAAATTTTCGGTCTGAGAAATTGTCAGTTTGAGAAATATTCTGTCTGAGAAAGTTAAAGTCTGAGAAATTTTCGGTCTGAGAAATTTTCAGTTTGAGAAAGTTTCAGTCTGAGAAATTTTCAGTTCAAGAAATATCCGGGTGACAAATATTCGGTCTGAGAAATTGTCGGTCTGAGAAATATTCGGACTCCCCGTGACCCGAGAGAAGCGGTAGAAGATGAATGAATGAATGCACAGTCTCGAATGTAAAAAGAAAGCGCACATGGCATCAGTGATGTGCTTCTAGAGGTCGCTCTCATAACGATATAGGACCGGGAGCGGGAAAAAACTATCCGAATTCATTTTTGTCGATAGTACCTCAACCTCTACTAATAACTAAGGGGACATTTTAGATGGAAAGTTGAATTTCATTATTAAATACAGATGTGATATCAGAAAAACTTATATAAAATGACATTGTCTCTTTGTTCGGACACTCGTTCCTTCATGTGGAGGCCGCAGGTTGAGGACCTTTCGGTTAAAGCAGCATAAAAAAAAACTCTTCATGACAGGAAGAGTGTGATAATCATCATGTTAATGACCAGGCCGGGGTGACTGCATTTCCTGGCAAAGCACACCTGGTCTTAGTAGATGATTTGTACCGGCTTGGAATAATAATGAAAACAATTGTGCTTCCAGGACCGTCTTCAACCTCCTTCATGAGGAAGCTTCAACCATTCTGAATATGATTTTTTTTCATCCTCATTGTTCCTTTAGAGGGCACGGTGCGCACGTTTGCCTCAAACCGCCAGGGTCCGGGTTCGATTCCCGTCTCGGCCATGTGTGTGTGGAGTTTGCATGTTCTCCCCGTGTCTCAGGGTTTTTTCTCAGGGTTCTCCGGTTTCCTCCCCGGTCCAAAAACATGCACGGTAGGTTGATTGGCACCTTGGAAAATTACCCCTAGTGTATGAATGTGTGTGTGAATGTGTGTGTGTGTGTGTGTCCTGTGATGGGTTGGCATTCCATCCAGGGTGTATCCTGCCTTATTGCCCATAGACGCCTGAGATAGACACAGACTCCCCGTGACCCGAGGGAAGATCGGATAAAGTGGTAGAAGATGAATGAATGAATGAATGTTCCTTTAGATAGCTGAGATTGCAACCCTGGAGCACAGATAGGTTTAAGGGCTCAGGTTAATAGGTTCTCAAGGGCCCTAAGAGAGGAAGTTTGGCCATACTGGGGCTTGAACCGCAAGCGTTCTTGGCAATAACCCAGAAGCAAATAGATTTGTTATATTAATAAATATA
>JACRUU010000019.1:2998237-3015737 GCA_030449085.1 Kryptopterus vitreolus | reverse complement strand
TGACCGACCTGCGAAAATGATACCAACTCATATTTATCCACTCAGAAGGAAGAATGAAGTAATTCCTTGATCATTATTAAACCGTCATTAAATATCTTGTCTAGCTAGCACCTCAGTAGGTTCCTGACACCATAGCAAGTATGGATGAATGCTAAGCAGCTAGATACTGGTGTTGCTACAATACCGACATTTTTTACTTCGATACGATACCTAAATTAAATATCAGGATACCAATACCATATTGATACTATTGAAAAAAAAACAAAAACAAAAAACAACCAATGTTGTTTAGATTCTGCTGAAAACAACTGTTTAAACTAAAAAAATAAAATCTAATTATTTAAGTTTCATGACTCAAGTTTCATGACTCATCAGCATGACCGTGGTATCGGCATGACACAATGTGCACACACTGCCCTCCAACACTTGGAACTACAGTCGTCATTTGAATGGAATAATCATATCGCTTTTGAAAACTAATAAACACTTCAATATTTGGTTTGGTGTTAGAACAACATTTTTCCCTTCTCTTGAACTTTGGAGACCCAAACCTGTGGTACGATCAAGGCAACACAAAGATAATGAACATTTTGCTCTCGTATGTATTCGTATTATTTGGACTCGTCAGCTACGTTAGCTTACATTTATAGCAGATGCTCTTATCCAGAGAGACTTATAAAACTGAGCAATTGAGGGCCTTGCTCAAGGGCCCACCAGTAGAAGCTTGGTGGTGGTGGGATTTGAACCTGAGATCTTCTAGCGTAGAGGACAATGACTTTACCACTACACTAAAACTTCCAGAGTTAGGACATTAGGAAATTAAGAATAATACCTATTCCAGTGGGGATATATATATATATATATATATTCTATATATATATATATATATATATATATATATATATTAGATAGAGAGAGAGAGAGAGAGAGAGAGAGAGAGAGAGAGAGGAGAGAGAGTTAGAGATGACTTATTATATATATATATATATATATATATATATATATATATATATATATATATATATACAATAGCACTGGAACTGTGGTTGAGGAATTTGTGAATAATGATAAGAAATGAGAAATAGAATAGAAAGAGAAAGAAAGAAAGAAAGAAAGAAAGAACGAGAGAGAAAATGTGAGATGATGGAAGTTCATGAAGCCTGAAGCCACAGTTCATTTAGGAGGACCTAAAGAAGGGGAAAGGGTGGAATATTATCTTCAATTGAATCTCCACACACACACACACACACACACACACACACACACACACACACACGGCTATGCTGGCTGAGATCTAAATCCCTCAGACTGCCAGGCTAAACGCACACACACACACACACACAACACACACACACACACATATACACACACAGCAGCGCTCCTTATGTCTATCTCATACAGTGCACACAGGGTTCATGTTTATATGGTTTGAGTCTGTCTCTCTCCCTCTCTGTCTCTCTCTCTCTCACACACACACACACACACACACACACACACACACACACACACACACACACACACACACACACACAAAACCTGGAACAGTAGTAGTTAAAAACACACACGCCATATATTTTTCTTTTCTCTCCCTTTCCCAGTTCTGTCATTTCTCTTCCATTTATGGTGTTAACAAACCATCCCACAATCTCGAAAGCCTACTGTGTGTGTGTGTGTGTGTGTGTGTGTGTGTGTGAGACAGAGTGTGTGTTATTTAATCCAACAGATTGTTTGCACATTGTTACCTGCAATGTGGTTGTTGTATGCGTATGATTTTTATTTCACTACCTGTTGTTTTAGTTCACACACACACACACACACACACACACACACACACACACACACAAAGAAGAAAAAAAAAGCTGGAGAGAAAAGCAGAACGAGAACAAACGAAGCGAGGGCTGGAAAGCGAGTGCTTTTATACCAGAGCCAGTAAAGGCGTGCGGTAACCCGATCGGCCTGAGAACGAGGGAGGGATGAGGGAGCCGAGACGAGCCAAGAAAAGGCCGAGAGGTAAAAAGAGAGAGAGAGAGAAAATACGCACATGAGGTAAGGAGAGAAGGAGAAAGAGAGCAGGTAGGAGATGAAGGACACAAAGGAGCTGCAGAAACTAGCTCTCGGGCTGAGGGGCGTGTCGGTTCGTCTTCTCGTGTATCAGACCTGTCAATCATTTTGTTTAAATGCTTTTAACGTGTCCATAGACGTGCTTGCTTTATTATTCACGCACCTGGGAACCCGCACGGATTCGTGTAGCTTTATAAGCTGTAATAGCTATTATTTAGAATATATTCATTCATTCATCTTCTAACCGCTTTATCCGATCTTCCCTCGGGTCACGGGGAGTCTGTGTCTATCTCAGGCGTCTATGGGCATTAAGGCAGGATACACCCTGGATGGAATGCCAACCCATCACAGGGCACACACACACTCACACTCATACACTAGGGACAATTTTACCAAGGTGCCAATCAACCTACCGTGCATGTTTTTAGGACCGGGATGAAACCGGAGAAACCCGGAGAAAAACCCCCTGAGACACGGGGAGAACATGCAAACTCCACACACACATGGCCAAGACGGGAATCGAACCCGGACCCTGGAGGTGTGAGATGAACGTGCTATTATTCAGAATGGTCATCTTGGTTGAAGCTTCCTTATGAAGGAGGTTTTATATATATATATATATATATATATATATATATATATATATATATATATATATATATATATATATATATATTGGATGCCAGCAGGACATGAAATTCTCCCTTTACTTGAACAAGAAACGGTTCCACCATGACACAAATGAAGATCCATGAGGAGGATGTGGAATATCTCCTACTATTGATCTCCAATCTGTAATGAACATCAATGACTAGGTCTTCTCACAGTATCAGGCTTGGGTGAATCAGGAACGTTATACAAATAAAAATAAAGTGAGGAAGAAACTTTGAGAGGAACCCGGTTCAAAAGTGAACCCATTCTCACCTCGGTGACACAAAGAGCTTCTTTAGAAATCCTAAAAATCGGGATATTATGAGTGTGTGATTAATGAGTAATGGCTAATAAAGAGTATTTTAAGTATTGGTTCATTTAAAGCCTTGTGCCTGAACGAATGAATCTCTACATAAATCTTGCGGAACATCTGGACCAATGGGCGGAGCTTATTACTATACAATTAAACGGGGAGGGAATGTCGGACGGAGTGTCCGCAAACTTTTGGCCTTGCAACGTGCGTATTCTCCCGCATCATCTAGTGCGATTTACAGCATACAGTAGATATTTGTATTTTATGTTAATTACATGTAAATAAATTTAATTTAAATAAAACAATTCATTAATAAATAGTGTTTTAATTAATTAAGGAAGTCACGATTTTTTTTTTATCGATAAATGATAAATTAAATGGAATTAATAAATGAATTTAATACATTAAAAAAATTAATAAATGAATTCAATTATAAGCTATAAGTAAATAGAAGGCAATGAATTATTTGATTATTATTATAATAATTATTACAATAATAATTATTATTTTCATTTATTATTTCATTTCATTTATCACTAATAATAATAATAATAATAATAAAAAAATAACTGAAATACAAATACACTTGTTAACACAGCACTTCCTCATTCTGATACGGATTCTATCCACACTCCCGTTTCGCCCACACGAATCTGGCTGGCCATAAAAACACATTTCCGATTTTAAAGTGCACTCAAGCTTTTGATGCCTTCAAAGATGTCCTATAAATCGCACGTTCGAACCCAAACGTCCGAAAATCACTCGCGTCCTCAAAACCGTAAAACGTCTACGGCGGTCCTATTCGTGCCATTTTTATCAGGCGCTGACTTCATCGAGGTGGGGACGTCAATCAATGCAGCATCCGGAGGAACGCCGAGGGTAACCCGAGACTACATTCATTCATTCATCTTCTACCGCTTTATCCGATCTTCCCTCGGGTCACGGGGAGTCTGTGTCTATCTCAGGCGTCTATGGGCATTAAGGCAGGATACACCCTGGATGGAATACCAACCCATCACAGGGACACACACACACACACACACACACACACACACACACATTCATACACTAGGGACAATTTTCCAAGGTGCCAATCAACCTACCGTGCATGTTTTTGGACCGGGAGGAAACCGGAGAACCCGGAGAAAAACCCCCTGAGGCACGGGGAGAACATGCAAACTCCACACACACATGGCCGAGACGGGAATCAAACCCGGTCATGCTCGTTTTTCTCGCTCCGCTCTACACAGTTGCAGAGAGAGAAATGTAGAGAAGACTATTCTTGTTTTGTTACAGTGGGATCGTTGGATTATAAATTACTCACCGTGATGTCGGATGGTCTTGCGCGGGACTGGATTCCAGTTCACACAGTTGACGTTTTCCAATCCGAACACCAGAATCATTAGGAAGACTTTAGCCCCGCCCATTTCTCCAGGTAATGTTTAATGTTTGGTTAAAAAAAAAAATTGGGATGTTGGTTCCGGTCGGAGGAACGGGGTTTCTCGGTGTGTAGTGGACGGTGGATGGGAAAACTGGTTCTGATTAGAGCAGATCTATGAATCTGGACCACCGTTGGGTCTCTGCCTGAACCACTGGGTCACTAATCCTGGGTCTCCTGAAGTTCCGATCGGACCACTGGTTGTTCTTAAGGTACAAACGGGACCATCGTTCGTTCTTACTGGTTCTGAATGGACCAATGGTTTCACACAAGGTACCGATATGGACAAGTTGGTTTTCGATGGCTCAGGTTAGGAACGGCAGAAGTCCTTTGGTTGCCTCGATGTTCCGGGTTCTGATCGGAGGCCCAGTGCACGACGGCGTATCTGGAATGGCGATCGTACACGACTTTCAACCTGGAAGAAAAAAAGAAGAAGAAGAAAAAACACAAAACGTAAGCAAAAAAAAAAAAAAAAAGCACAAAAGGACCTCGTACCTTCTCACGACATGGCGTTGCCTTGAGGCCTTGCACGGCAAAAAAAAAAGTATTAAATCAACAGCTCCATTGGAGAAGTACATTGTTGTGAAATGCGCACTCTGTGTGTTAATTTAACACCGGTGATTTAGCTGCGCGCCGGACTGGAACATTGTTTAGTAAAGATATAGAGAAGGGGGGGGGGGGCGTTGAGGGGTGAGTGAACGTTTGCTGTCGAGACAATTTAATGACAGTGTGTGCGGCTCGGGGATGGGGGGGGGGAAATAACAGGATTGAAATGTTTTGGCAGGGAACCAGCTAAACCATGAATGGCTGTCAGAGCACGGAGCATCGACACGGCCAACTTCAGCATCGCTTACACGCACAAATACGTCAAGCATCAAGGAAATGGGGGATATGTTAACATCACCGGGGCGTCTTGTTAATCCAGACGAGAGGTGAGATCGTAAGCGTGCACGCCCGGCCGTAACGACTCGGTATTAGTCATTACGTCTCACCTGTTTGATTCTGTTTAAAAGACGGGGGGGGGGGGGGGGGGGGGGGCGATATAAGAATAAGAGCGATAACATCTGCTCAAGTGCAAAGCACACATTGACTTTTAAACATGCCTTAAATGTCACACTGCATTTCGTACAGATAAAACACACACAACACACACACACACACACACACACCACACACACACACACACACACACACACACACACGACAGAAACTCTTCCTTCTGGCCCTGAAGCGTTTTTTTTTTTTTATCTGTGATTTTTTTTTCTTTCTTCATGTAAAAGGTCTGGCTGTGTGATAAACGCTCCTTCTGCCATTTACCGCAATTGAAATGCAGGCCTCAGTAAGAGCGAACTTGCAGCTCACATCGATTTCGGTTTGTGTGCGTGCGTATATATTTATTTATATGTTTTCACAAGCAAATGAGGTGAAAGGAGAAACAGATCACCGTCATTTTCCTGCAAATCGCTCGCCGCTAATAGACGGGTTTGTGCACGCTGGAATTTACTCCGACTGCAAGTGTTCCTTGTTCATGTGTTTGATATTCGCTTTGTTACTGAGCATAGGAAAAAAACTAGTAATATATATATATATATATATATATATATATATATATATATATATATATATGGTGTGTGTGTTATAATTATATACATTTCTCTCAAAATCTATCTTTTTAATAACATTATTAAATAATTATTTCATATTAATTTCTTGCCAATTCATTCATTCCTCATTAATATCAGTGTTACTTTGTTTACTGGTGGTTTTTTAAGTGTAAAATATGGGACGTGGCTCCTTTAAGAATTGTGTTCCGGTTGCTTTTTCCATATAAACTGGTGTACGGTTTTAGGTTATACGGAAAGCGCATTTATTGCGTTCAGTAAAAATGCGCTTTATTGCGTAATACGGATTTGGGAATGCGATGCGCTTGCGTAAGGTTCCATACGGTAATATACGCTAATATAGTGAGGAGATCGTACCTGTTGTGAATGTGCAGATAATATGTGTAATTCAGGGAAGCGTGAGTGGATGCACTGAATGAATGTTTATTTATTTATTTCTTCTTTTTGTTGTTTGGGTTTCGTTCAGAGTGAAGGAGCAAATCACTCACATAGTAATGTACGCTGTGTTAATCACACTCTAATAACATTAGTGCCATTAAAGTGAATTAGCAGTAACACGTTAAAATTTGGCAGCCTTAATATATATATATATATATATATATATATATATATATATATATATATATATATATATAATATATATATATATAGTATATATATATATATATATATATATATATATATATATATATATATATATATATATATATATATATAGATATTATAGATTCTATATATAATCAGCACGTAGTGTCAGTGATTCGCCTCTAGAGGTAACGGTTTAGCCTTTGTATCGCTTCATAACCGTGGTCACGTCCCAGGCTCCAAATAAGGCTTTGTTACAGCTACAATTCTGCTCCTCAGAAACCCACCCAGAGATAAAGATGCCCCAGATAACATACATAAACAGTGATTACAGAGAGGACGTGCATCTGAATGAACTCCTGCTGTTGTTTTCCATCAAAATGTTATTCGTCTCCAATTTGTCGTCCCATTCCTTGAGCCGTATCTCAAAATCCATATATTTGAGGGGTGGAGCTCAGCGATGTACGCCGCTGGCCTACTGATCATCGGAAAGTTGGGGGGTTCGAGCCCCGGCATCACCAAGCTGCCACTATTGGGTTCTGCACTCTGACCTCCAGCTTCCAAACCAGCTGGGATATGTGAAGTAAACAGAATTTCCCTCATGGGATCAATAAAGTATAATAAAAATTAAAAATAAAAAAAAGCATGCAGCATAAAAGTGGCTCAATTTAATGAGCTCTAAATGTTTGCTGAATTTTATAATTATATATGCAGGTGAGAATGAGCTATACAGATAAACGTTTCAAGTGTTTCTAGGGGGCGCTGTAAGTGCCGTCTGCCACGCCCAGGGCTTTCCATTTCCAGGGCTGAAAATGAGTTATTGAGTATGTTAAGACCCCCCAAAGCGCCCGAAAGGTTGAAAAATGTAATAAAAATAAAATCCTAATACGACGGAAAACAAGAGGATCCTGCGCACTGCAGTGCTTGGGCCCAAAAAAGAAGACTCTGATGGACATGAGGATCCTGGGCACTGCAGTGCTTGGGCCCAAAAAAAAAGACTCTGATGGACATGAGGATCCTGTGCACTGCAGTGCTTGGGCCCGAAAAAGAAGATTCTGATGGACATGAGGATCCAGTGCACTGCAGTGCTTGGGCCCGAAAAAGAAGACTCTGATGGACATGAGGACACTGGGCACTGCAGTGCTTGGGCCCAAAAAAGAAGACTCTGATGGACATGAGGATACTGGGCACTGCAGTGCTTGGGCCCGAAAAAGAAGACTCTGATGGACAACAGGATCCTGCACACTGCAGTGCTTGGGCCCAAAAAAGAAGATTCTGATGGACAACAGGATCCTGCACACTGCAGTGCTTGGGCCCGAAAAAGAAGATTCTGATGGACAACAGGATCCTGCACACTGCAGTGCTTGGGCCCAAAAAAGAAGACTCTGATGGACATGAGGATCCTGTGCACTGCAGTGCTTGGGCCCGAAAAAGAAGATTCTGATGGACAACAGGATCCTGCACACTGCAGTGCTTGGGCCCAAAAAAGAAGACTCTGATGGACATGAGAATACTGGGCACTGCAGTGCTTGGGCCCGAAAAAGAAGATTCTGATGGACATGAGGATCCATTGCACTGCAGTGCTTGGGCCCGAAAAAGAAGACTCTGATGGATATGAGGACACTGGGCACTGCAGTGCTTGGGCCCAAAAAAGAAGACTCTGATGGACATGAGGATACTGGCGGACCTCCTCATCTTCTCTGACTTTACTAACACGTCCATGTGTCTGAATGAACCTTCATAAATATCCACAAAAATCTTCCCGGAAGTTCGTTATAACGCTTTGTTTTCCGTCCTTTTTATTTACGGAATAGAAGTAAACAGAAGAAGGTTCCCATAACAGAGAAGGAGAACCTTTAGTGCTCTACTCAGGCAGGCGCCGGGTTCGGATTAAAATACACTTGGGTTCCACAATGACAGATCGCTCTGTCGCGAACAATCCCGAGCACTTTCTAGAATGCTACCGTTTTTGTTTTTTTACCACGCAGATCACGTCTGAAATGCAAATACGAAAATAGCTTTGGTACACACACACAATATATCCTCCAATCTATTTTTTAGCGAATGCATTTTGCAGCGTACTCGATTTGAAATGCATTTTCTCCCCCCCCCCCCCCCCCCCCCCATATCGCGCCTGGAAAAAGACGAGTGGCGAGCGAAGCCTGTGCAAACTGAACAGGAGATTGAAAAGGTCCCAAAGAGACGAAGAAAAACACGCAGAAAATCGGAAAAAAGGGGGAACGGCTCGGTTGCGGAATGACCTTTCCAGCGCCTGCTTTTGGGACGAGGACTTTCGCTCGAGCGCTAATTACCGCCTACAAATTAGAGGCGAGCGGGGCCGCCCGATCACGTTACACTCCAGACAAAAAGCAGCTGGCGAGTTTTTACCCGGCGTTCCCGGGACGGATGGTGAGGACGAGCGTGTGTGTGTGTGTGTGTGTATATCACGGAGAGAATGTTTTGACCCGAGTCTTTCCCCCCAGGAAAACAAGCAAATCGTGTTTGTTCCTGTCTGCGTAGATGCCGGGAAAAAAAAAGGGATGACGAGGTCGAGCGAAAGACCGGGCTCGAATATCCAGAGTGCCATCGATCTTTTACTCGTCCTTTTAGACAAATGAAACGCGGTGACCTCCGAGCGCTGACCTCCGACGCTGACCCCCCCCCCCCCCCCTCACTCCCTCCCGACCCCCTCAAGGGCTCACAGGTGCTCTTAAACAAGCGGGTTGTTGTGAAGCAGGAGACGGAAGGTTGCTTTAAACTGAAGGACGGATGCAGAAAAAAATACAAAACAAAAAAAAAACAGCCGCTTTCCTCCTTCCTCTCTCTCTCTCTCTCTCTCTCTCCCTCGTTCCCTCCCTCCCTCCATCTCTTCTTCCTGCACTGAAGTATACAAAGCCCAGCGGCCAGCGGGAGACAGATGGAAAGCGAGTCAACATCCGAACGCCATCACTCAGAGGATAGTTAGAGACCGACTCCAGGGTGCAGCAGCGCGAGAACCGAGAACTCGCTTTTCTTCCCACAGACATCACACGATACACAACCGTCACTACACAACGACTCACAACGTTACACGACTCACATTATCATCACACGATACACAACCGTCACTACACAACAACACACTCACACGACTCACAACGTCACAACGACTACACGACTCACATTATCATCACACGATACACAACCGTCACTACACAACGACTCACAACGCTACACGACTCACATTATCATCACACGATACACAACCGTCACTACACAACGACTCACAACGTTACACGACTCACATTATCATCACACGATACACAACCGTCACTACACAATGACTCACAACGTTACACGACTCACATTGTCATCACACGATACACAACCGTCACTACACAACGACTCACAACGTTACACGACTCACATTGTCATCACACGATACACAACCGTCACTACACAACGACTCACAACGCTACACGACTCACATTATCATCACACGATACACAACCGTCACTACACAACGACTCACAACGTTACACGACTCACATTATCATCACACGATACACAACCGTCACTACACAACGACTCACAACGCTTACACGACTCACATTATCATCACACGATACACAACCGTCACTACACAACGACTCACAACGTTACACGACTCACATTATCATCACACGATACACAACCGTCACTACGCAACGACTCACAACGTTACACGACTCACATTATCATCACACGATACACAACCGTCACTACACAACGACTCACAACGTTACACGACTCACATTATCATCACACGATACACAACCGTCACTACACAACGACTCACAACGTTACACGACTCACATTATCATCACACGATACACAACCGTCACTACACAACGACTCACAACGTTACACGACTCACATTATCATCACACGATACACAACCGTCACTACACAACGACTCACAACGCTTACACGACTCACATTATCATCACACGATACACAACCGTCACTACACAACGACTCACAACGTTACACGACTCACATTATCATCACACGATACACAACCGTCACTACACAACGACTCACAACGCTTACACGACTCACATTATCATCACACGATACACAACCGTCACTACACAACGACTCACAACGTTACACGACTCACATTATCATCACACGATACACAACCGTCACTACACAACGACTCACAACGCTACACGACTCACATTATCATCACACGATACACAACCGTCACTACACAACGACTCACAACGTTACACGACTCACATTATCATCACACGATACACAACCGTCACTACACAACGACTCACAACGCTTACACGACTCACATTATCATCACACGATACACAACCGTCACTACACAACGACTCACAACGTTACACGACTCACATTATCATCACACGATACACAACCGTCACTACACAACGACTCACAACGTTACACGACTCACATTATCATCACACGATACACAACCGTCACTACACAACGACTCACAACGCTACACGACTCACATTATCATCACACGATACACAACCGTCACTACACAACGACTCACAACGCTTACACGACTCACATTATCATCACACGATACACAACCGTCACTACACAACGACTCACAACGCTTACACGACTCACATTATCATCACACGATACACAACCGTCACTACACAACGACTCACAACGCTTACACGACTCACATTATCATCACACGATACACAACCGTCACTACACAACGACTCACAACGTTACACGACTCACATTATCATCACACGATACACAACCGTCACTACACAACGACTCACAACGCTACACGACTCACATTATCATCACACGATACACAACCGTCACTACACAACGACTCACAACGTTACACGACTCACATTATCATCACACGATACACAACCGTCACTACACAACGACTCACAACGCTTACACGACTCACATTATCATCACACGATACACAACCGTCACTACACAACGACTCACAACGTTACACGACTCACATTATCATCACACGATACACAACCGTCACTACACAACGACTCACAACGTTACACGACTCACATTATCATCACACGATACACAACCGTCACTACACAACGACTCACAACGCTACACGACTCACATTATCATCACACGATACACAACCGTCACTACACAACGACTCACAACGTTACACGACTCACATTATCATCACACGATACACAACCGTCACTACACAACGACTCACAACGCTTACACGACTCACATTATCATCACACGATACACAACCGTCACTACACAACGACTCACAACGTTACACGACTCACATTATCATCACACGATACACAACCGTCACTACACAACGACTCACAACGCTACACGACTCACATTATCATCACACGATACACAACCGTCACTACACAACGACTCACAACGTTACACGACTCACATTATCATCACACGATACACAACCGTCACTACACAACGACTCACAACGCTACACGACTCACATTATCATCACACGATACACAACCGTCACTACACAACGACTCACAACGCTTACACGACTCACATTATCATCACACGATACACAACCGTCACTACACAACGACTCACAACGTTACACGACTCACATTATCATCACACGATACACAACCGTCACTACACAACGACTCACAACGCTACACGACTCACATTATCATCACACGATACACAACCGTCACTACACAACGACTCACAACGTTACACGACTCACATTATCATCACACGATACACAACCGTCACTACACAACGACTCACAACGTTACACGACTCACATTATCATCACACGATACACAACCGTCACTACAACAACGACTCACAACGCTACACGACTCACATTATCATCACACGATACACAACCGTCACTACACAACGACTCACAACGTTACACGACTCACAATTATCATCACACGATACACAACCGTCACTACACAACGACTCACAACGCTACACGACTCACATTATCATCACACGATACACAACCATCACTACACAACGACTCACAACGTTACACGACTCACATTATCATCACACGATACACAACCGTCACTCACACACAACGACTCACAACGTTACACGACTCACATTATCATCACACGATACACAACCGTCACTACACAACGACTCACAACGTTACACGACTCACATTATCATCACACGATACACAACCGTCACTACACAACGACTCACAACGTTACACGACTCACATTATCATCACACGATACACAACCGTCACTACACAACGACTCACAACGCTACACGACTCACATTATCATCACACGATACACAACCGTCACTACACAACGACTCACAACGCTACACGACTCACATTATCATCACACGATACACAACCGTCACTACACAACGACTCACAACGCTTACACGACTCACATTATCATCACACGATACACAACCGTCACTACACAACGACTCACAACGTTACACGACTCACATTATCATCACACGATACACAACCGTCACTACACAACGACTCACAACGCACGACTACACATACACAATACACAACGACTCACATCACACGCTACACGACTCACATTATCACACACGATACACAACCGTCACTACACAACGACTCACAACGCTTACACGACTCACATTATCATCACACGATACACAACCGTCACTACACAACGACTCACAACGCTTACACGACTCACATTATCATCACACGATACACAACCGTCACTACACAACGACTCACAACGTTACACGACTCACATTATCATCACACGATACACAACCGTCACTACACAACGACTCACACAACGCTACACGACTCACATTATCATCACACGATACACAACCGTCACTACACAACGACTCACACAACGCTACACGACTCACATTATCATCACACGATACACAACCGTCACTACACAACGACTCACAACGCTACACACGACTCACATTATCATCCACACGATACACAACCGTCACTACACAACGTTACACACAACGTTACACGACTCACATTATCATCACACGATACACAACCGTCACTACACAACGACTCACAACGTTACACGACTCACATTATCATCACACGATACACAACCGTCACTACACAACGACTCACAACGTTACACGACTCACATTATCATCACACGATACACAACCGTCACTACACAACGACTCACAACGCTTACACGACTCACATTATCATCACACGATACACAACCGTCACTACACAACGACTCACAACGTTACACGACTCACATTATCATCACACGATACACAACCGTCACTACACAACGACTCACAACGTTACACGACTCACATTATCATCACACGATACACAACCATCACACACGTCACTACACAACGACACACCGTCACAACGTTACAACGTACACGACTCACATTATCATCACACGATACACAACCGTCACTACACAACGACTCACAACGCTTACACGACTCACATTATCATCACACGATACACAACCGTCACTACACAACGACTCACAACGTTACACGACTCACATTATCATCACACGATACACAACCGTCACTACACAACGACTCACAACGTTACACGACTCACATTATCATCACACGATACACAACCGTCACTACACAACACTCACAACGACTCACAACGTACACACGTACAAGTTACAAGACTCACATTATCATCACACGATACACAACCGTCACTACACAACGACTCACAACGTTACACGACTCACATTATCATCACACGATACACAACCGTCACTACACAACGACTCACAACGTTACAAGACTCACATTATCATCACACGATACACAACCGTCACTACACAACGACTCACAACGTTACACGACTCACATTATCATCACACGATACACAACCGTCACTACACAACGACTCACAACGCTACACGACTCACATTATCATCACACGATACACAACCATCACTACACAACGACTCACAACGTTACACGACTCACATTATCATCACACGATACACAACCGTCACTACACAACGACTCACAACGTTACACGACTCACATTATCATCACACGATACACAACCGTCACTACACAACGACTCACAACGTTACACGACTCACATTATCATCACACGATACACAACCGTCACTACACAACGACTCACAACGTTACACGACTCACATTATCATCACACGATACACAACCGTCACTACACAACGACTCACAACGTTACACGACTCACATTATCATCACACGATACACAACCGTCACTACACAACGACTCACAACGTTACACGACTCACATTATCATCACACGATACACAACCGTCACTACACAATACACAACGTTACACGACTCACATTATCATCACACGATACACAACCGTCACTACACAACGACTCACAACGTTACACGACTCACATTATCATCACACGATACACAACCGTCACTACAGAACGACACACACACGACTCACACAACACACGATCACTACACGACTCACAACGACACGACTCACATTATCATCACACGATACACAACCGTCACTACACAACGACTCACAACGCTACACGACTCACATTATCATCACACGATACACAACCATCACTACACAACGACTCACAACGTTACACGACTCACATTATCATCACACGATACACAACCGTCACTACACAAAGACTACGACTCACAATACTACACGATACAGAACGACTCAACACACGATCACTACTAACAATCCACATTAACATCACACGATACACAACCGTCACTACACAACGACTCACAACGCTTACACGACTCACATTATCATCACACGATACACAACCGTCACTACACAACGACTCACAACGCTACACGACTCACATTATCATCACACGATACACAACCGTCACTACACAACGACTCACAACGTTACACGACTCACATTATCATCACACGATACACAACCGTCACTACACAACGACACGACTCACAACGTACACGACTCACATTATCATCACACGATACACAACCGTCACTACACAACGACTCACAACGTTACACGACTCACATTATCATCACACGATACACAACCGTCACTACACAACGACTCACAACGTTACACGACTCACATTATCATCACACGATACACAACCGTCACTACACAACGACTCACAACGTTACACGACTCACATTATCATCACACGATACACAACCGTCACTACACAACGACTCACAACGTTACACGACTCACATTATCATCACACGATACACAACCGTCACTACACAACGACTCACAACGTTACACGACTCACATTATCATCACACGATACACAACCGTCACTACACAACGACTCACAACGTTACACGACTCACATTATCATCACACGATACACAACCGTCACTACAGAACGACTCACAATACTACACGATTCAACATCACTAAACAATCCACATACACACGATAACATCACACGATACACAACCGTCACTACAACAACGACTCACAACGCTACACGACTCACATTATCATCACACGATACACAACCGTCACTACACAACGACTCACAACGCTACACGACTCACATTATCATCACACGATACACAACCGTCACTACACAACGACTCACAACGTTACACGACTCACATTATCATCACACGATACACAACCGTCACTACACAACGACTCACAACGCTTACACGACTCACATTATCATCACACGATACACAACCGTCACTACACAACGACTCACAACGTTACACGACTCACATTATCATCACACGATACACAACCGTCACTACACAACGACTCACAACGTTACACGACTCACATTATCATCACACGATACACAACCGTCACTACACAACGACTCACAACGTTACACGACTCACATTATCATCACACGATACACAACCGTCACTACACAACGACTCACAACGTTACACGACTCACATTATCATCACACGATACACAACCGTCACTACACAACGACTCACAACGTTACACGACTCACATTATCATCACACGATACACAACCGTCACTACACAACGACTCACAACGCTTACACGACTCACATTATCATCACACGATACACAACCGTCACTACACAACGACACACGTTACAACGACTCACAACGCTCACAACGTACACGACTCACATTATCATCACACGATACACAACCGTCACTACACAACGACTCACAACGCTACACGACTCACATTATCATCACACGATACACAACCGTCACTACACAACGACTCACAACGTTACACGACTCACATTATCATCACACGATACACAACCGTCACTACACAATTACTCACAAGTATGTGAATCACATCACTGCATAACTCACCATCACTACATCAATACACAACTCATCAATACACAACTCACAGCAATACACAACTCACATCTATACACCATGCACACCAACAAAACTCACATGATTATAAACTCATTACACAACTCGCATCATAATACACATCAATACACAACTCACAGCAATACACAACTCGCATTATAACTCGCATCTATACACAATGCACACCAACGAAACTCACAAGATTATAAACTCATTACACAACTCGCATCATAATACACATCAATACACAACTCACAGCAATACACAACTCACATCTATACACCATGCACACCAACGAAACTCACAAGATTATAAACTCATTACACAACTCGCATCATAATACACATCAATACACAACTCACAGCAATACACAACTCGCATCTATACACCATGCACACCAACGAAACTCACATGATTATAAACTCATTACACAACTCGCATCATAATACACATCAATACACAACTCACAGCAATACACAACTCGCATCATAACTCGCATCTATAC
>JACRUU010000019.1:2988237-2993237 GCA_030449085.1 Kryptopterus vitreolus | reverse complement strand
GAAGGAAACGGTGTTATTAGCGCATAATCCGGTTGCGTTCGTCTAAGACTTATATAGCAATTACAGGAAACGCGCATATAAGGACCTGAGTGGAAACCTATGGCCCCAGGCTTCTACCTGTTCTTCAATATCGGACGAGTGGATTCTGTTACACACACACACACACACTACGTTAAAGCTAAATCAATTTCCTGTCTAGCCGAGCCTTCATCAACATCATTATCATCATCATCATAGGGAGACGAAAAGAGAGAGAGTGGAAGAGAGAAAGACGAAAGAGGCAGAGAGAGAGAGAGAGAGAGAAAGAAAGAGAAAGAGAGAGACATTTACCAGAAGGTAAGAGAGAGATCAATATCGGATATGGAGTGTGATGCAGAGGGAGGATCATGTGGCAATAAAAGGGCAGATCAGGTTTAAATAACATCCATCAAGAGTGTGTGTGTGTGTTGTGTGTGAGTGTGTGTACGGAGTGTGTGTGTGATGGCTATAATTATAATGCTGTATAAGCGTCTACACGGTGTAATGTATAGTTTGTAGATTATACAGAGAAACGTGACGAGGGATGGAAGGCTGATGTCTGTGTTTGTTTCGGTACCACATAAATAAAAACATAGCGAGTGAGACAGGAAGAGAATGAGAGAGAGAGAGAGAGAGAGAGAGACAGTGACAGCTATACTTTTCTTTTTCTGAAAGAAACGTAAAAGGAGCGTGACAGAAAAGGAATGAGGTACTAAAATAAAGGAGTGAGATGGAAAGTAGACGTAAGACAGGGAGTGAGAATGATGGTACGAGACAGAGAGTGAGATACAGAGGGAGATACAATGAAAGTGAGACAGTATGGCAGAATGAGAGTGAGATAGGAAGTGAATATGAGACAGAGTAAGATAAACAATGAAAATGTGAGAATGAGATAGTGAAAAGAACAGATAGTGAGGTCGAGGGTAAAAATGAGACAAATGAGTGAGATATAGAGTGAGAATGAGAGAGAGAAATATATAGTGAGAAATGAGAGAATGATAAAGTGGAGATGAAAGAGATGAAAATGAGATAGTAGGTGACAAATTTAAATAGCGAACTGGAAATACGCCTAATGGACATGGCGAGAGGACGGGTTTAATTGCATGATATGGTAAATGGAAACACCATCTTTTTGCAACATTTTTTTATCGACATTTTGGAAATATCGTTAGTTTTACGCAAATTTGTAATGGAAACGTACCTGTTGAGATAGAGAGTGAAAATGAGACAGAAAGATAATATAAGATAATATAAATGAAAGTGACAGAAAGGGGAAATGAAAAAGTGAGATAGAGGTGGATAGAGTGAGATAGTGAAAAAGAGAGGGTGAGATAGAGAGTGAAATGAAAGAGTGAACATGAGACTGAGATAGATAGTGAAATGAGAGTCAGAGTGAGAGATTCTGAAAATGAGACAGAAAGATGTACAGTATAAATGAAAGAATGAGATAGAGAGGGAACATGAAAAAGTGAGAGAGATAAAGTGATGGAGTGAAAATGAGAGTGGGAGAGTGAATGTGAGATAGTATGAGATAGAGTGAGACATGGCATCCATTGGAGTAAGAAATAAAAGTAAACAACTGAGAAAAAGTGAGAAAAAGTGAGAGAGATAAAGTGATGGAGTGAAAATGAGAGAGTGGGAGAGTGAATGTGAGACAGAATGAGATAGAGAATGAAAGAGTTAATGTGAGATAGGAGGTATGAGAGAGTGAGACATGGCATCCATTAGAGTAAGAAATAAAAGTAAACCACTGAGAGAGATAAAGTGATGGAGTGAAAATGAGAGTGAGAGTGAATGTGAGACAGAATGAGATAGAGAATGAAAGAGTTAATATGAGATATGGGGTATGAGATTGATAGTGATACATGGCATCCATTACAGTAAGAAATAAAAGTAAACCACTGAGAGAAAGTGAGAAAAAGTGAGAGAGATAAAGTGATGGAGTGAAAATGAGAGAGTGGGAGAGTGAATGTGAGACAGAATGAGATAGAGAATGAAAGAGTTAATATGAGATATGGGGTATGAGATAGAGTGATACATGGCATCCATTAGAGTAAGAAATAAAAGTAAACCACTGAGAGAAAGTGAGAAAAAGTGAGAGAGATAAAGTGATGGAGTGAAAATGAGAGAGTGGGACAGTGAATGTAAGATAGAGAATGAAAGAGTGAATGTGAGATAGTATGAGATAGAGTGAGACATGGCATCCATTAGAGTAAGAAATAAAAGTAAACAACTGAGAGAAAGTGAGAAAAAGTGAGAGAGATAAAGTGACGGAGTGAAAATGAGAGAGTGAATGTGAGATGGAATGAGATAGAGAATGAAAGAGTGAATGTGAGATAGTATGAGATATAGTGAGACATGGCATCCACTAGAGTAAGAAATAAAAGTAAACAACTGAGAGAAAGTGAGAAAAAGTGAGAGAGATAAAGTGATGGAGTGAAAATGAGAATGGGAGAGTGAATGTGAGATAGAGAATGAAATAGTGAATGTGAGATAGCATGAGATAGTGAGACATGGCATCCATTAGAGTAAGAAATAAAAGTAAACAACTGAGAGATGAAGAAATCACTGCCGGTTGTTTTTCAGAGCCTTAAGGAAAACCAGGATCCTTTATTCTTGTGTGCGTGTGTGTGTGTGTGTGTGTGTGTGTGTGTGTGTGTGTGTGTGTGTGTGTGTGTGTGTGTGTGTGTGGTGAGGAGGTGGTACTGACTTGTCTTGTTTTCCTCACATCGTTATTGGAGAAAATCTGAGGCACACAATCCAATGCTTGTTTTACCTCCACACACACACACACACACACACACACACACACACACACACACACACACACACACACACACACAATGCTGATTTCACTTTATTCCCTCGACTCTCTCTCTCTCTCTATTATCTCTCCATCTCTTCATTTTCTTTCATACCCTCAAATTTCTTCACAGCATAATAAAACTGAGCCCCTTGAATGAGCTACTTAATGTAATGATTGTTAGCATTAGCTAGCTAGGGTTTTAGCATATAGCTAATATCGGACCTTCTGTTGTCTAGCAGCTAGCATTTGCTAGCTAGGGTTTTAGCATGTAGCTAATATCGGACCTTCTGTTGTCTAGCAGCTAGCATTTGCTAGCTAGGGTTTTAGCATGTAGCTAATATCGGACCTTCTGTTGTCTAGCAGCTAGCATTTGCTAGCTAGGGTTTTAGCATGTAGCTAATATCGGACCTTCTGTTGTCTAGCAGCTAGCATTTGCTAGCTAGGGTTTTAGCATGTAGCTAATATCGGACCTTCTGTTGTCTAGCAGCTAGCATTTGCTAGCTAGGGTTTTAGCATGTAGCTAATAGCGGACATTCTGTTGTCCAGCAGCTAGCATTTGCTAGCTAGGGTTTTAGCATGTAGCTAATAGCGGACATTCTGTTGTCCAGCAGCTAGCATTTGCTAGCTAGGGTTTTAGCATGTAGCTAATAGCGGACATTCTGTTGTCCAGCAGCTAGCATTTGCTAGCTAGGGTTTTAGCATGTAGCTAATAGCGGACCTTCTGTTGTCTAGCAGCTAGCATTTGCTAGCTAGGGTTTTAGCATGTAGCTAATAGCGGACCTTCTGTTGTCTAGCAGCTAGCATTTGCTAGCTAGGGTTTTAGCATGTAGCTAATAGCGGACCTTCTGTTGTCTAGCTAGCTAGGTTATTACATTTACACAATGTAATAAATGTGACGTATCGCTCGCTAGAAATAGCACAGTTAGCATCAGCAAGGCTTTTGTATAGCTTTTAAAATGAAACACCATTTCTATATCAGTACCTTCCGGATTGTAAACGCTGGTCACCATAGCAACAACCGTTTCTAAGATGTAAAAACTAGCTTACTAACAAACTAGAACTACGCAGTCCTACGTTGTTGTTTTTTTACGCTAAAGTATTTTGCGCTAAACTTTATGAGGGAAACCTTCCTGCTGTCTCGTTCTTCTCCTCGTCCTCTGAGGAACTCTGAGTCCTGACAGGAATCGCTCGTTTTTCCTCCGGCGTTTTCCTCCAGCATCTGTATTCTTCCTCACTCCCATTCCTTCGCTCCTCTCCTCTTTTCTCACAGACTCTATCCATCTGTTCCCATCTCCGTCGCCTCCGCCAAAAAATAAACAAATAAATAAATAAACACTTGCTTTTTCTCTTCGTCTTTTCTGTCCTTTTCGCCTCGTCGCTCTCACCACCAAAATTTGGGTGTAATCGGTGATTTTGGGAACGCCGTGTGTGGATTTAATTCCCCGCTAACTAGACGTTTCAAATCCAGCAATTTCAGAGCGTAGAAAGAACGCTTGTACAGAAATGTTTGCAGTACTTTTGCATCATTTATTTATTTGTTTGCTTGAAGAGAATTCTTGTTGAATTCTGCCCGATGTCGCGTCTCCTCCGCATTACCGCGTGTTTAGCGGCATTAGCGAGATTTCCGGATTAGCGTAAATCACAGCGTCATGTAAGTGACAAAGACACTCCTCCGTAATGGCGTCATTTCTTGATGTTTTGTCAGGACAGACAGTGTCAGTTCTTCACTGAGATAGATAGAAACTAGAAGCAGATGACAGACAGATAGATATATAGATATATAGATATAGATAGATAGATAGATAGATAGATAGATAGATAGATAGATAGATAGATAGATAGATAGATAGATAGATAGATAGATAGATAGATAGATAGATAGATAGATAGATAGACAGACAGATAGATAGATAGACAGTCAGATAGATAGGTAGACAGGCTGAATGATAGATAGATAGATAGATAGATAGATAGATAGATAGATAGATAGATAGATAGATAGATAGATAGATAGATAGATAGATAGATAGACAGACAAAAGAGACAGGACCTATAGATAGATAGATAGAGACAGATAGATAGATATACAGTAGATAATAGATAGGCAGAGATAGATAGATAGATAGATAGATAGATAGATAGATAGATAGAAGCAGATGAAGACAGACAAAGAGAC
>JACRUU010000019.1:2970737-2973237 GCA_030449085.1 Kryptopterus vitreolus | reverse complement strand
TTGTAATTTAGAAAACAGATGATGGATAGTGATAGTTACACTAGTAATATTTGCTGGTTAACTGCTTTGCTAGGGGGCACAGTGGTTTAGTGGTTAGCACGTTCGCCTCACACCGCCAGGGTCCGGGTTCGATTCCCGTCTCAGCCATGTGTGTGTGTGGAGTTTGCATGTTCTCCCCGTGCCTCAGGGGGTTTTTCTCCGGGTTCTCCGGTTTCCTCCTGGTCCAAAAACATGCACGGTAGGTTGATTGGCACCTTGGAAAATTGTCCCTAGTGTATGAATGTGTGCGTGAATGTGAGTGTGTGTTTGTGCCCTGCGATGGGTTGGCATTCCATCCAGGGTGTATCCTGCCTTAATGCCCATAGACGCCTGAGATAGGCACAGACTCCCCGTGACCCGAGGGAAGATCGGATAAAGCGGTAGAAGATGAATGAATGAATGAATGAATGATGGATAGTGATAGTTACACTAGTAATATTTGCTGGTTAACTGCTTTGCTAGGGGGCACAGGGGTTTAGTGGTTAGCATGTTCGCCTCACACCGCCAGGGTCCGGGTTCGATTCCCGTCTCAGCCATGTGTGTGTGTGGAGTTTGCATGTTCTCCCCGTGCCTCAGGGGGTTTTTCTCCGGGTTCTCCAGTTTCCTCCTGGTCCAAAAACACGGTAGCTGCCTAAGAAAAACACAGACTCCCAGTGACACGAGGGAAGAACGGATAAAGCGGTAGAAGATGAATGAATGAATGAACTGCTATGCTATGTGAGCTAGTTTTGCTAGTTAGCAAGGTTTGCTAGTTTTTTTCCTACGCTCGGCAGTTTGTTGACTTTGCTGGATTTAGTAGATTTAGCTAAGTTTGCTAGATTGTTATGCCATGTTAGATGTTTTGCCAGGTTTGGTAGCTGCCTACGTTTTTGGCAGATCACTAGTTATGCTAGTTTGTATATTTGACCTAGATTGATAGGTTTGATATTTATTGGCTAAGTGTAAACAGTAGCCAAAAAGTAGTTTATATTCTAGAATTGTCAGACACAGCTAAATAGGCTAAGAGGTGCTGGATACCTGACAGTTGGCACACACACACGCACGCACACACACACACACACACACACACACACACACACACACACACACACACACACACACACACACACACACAAATCATGGTCAATATCCAATATTTCATTACTACACTAACACGTTATCCCAGAAACTCCCTGCACAGCTGTGCACATGTGTGTGTGTATGTGTGTATGTGTGTGTGTGTATGTGTGTGTGTGTGTTTCCTGATAGCTATCAGTTTGTTCAGATGATTTGGGCGTGCCAAAACACACATACACACTTCCATTGGGTCATCGTGTACAGATGTGTTGTTATGCGAGTCACATGTTTCAGCACAGGAGAACAAAAGAAACAACATGGCATCTGAGGTACACCAAGTCAGCATTAGCATTAGCATAGTTAAACTTAGCACTACAGTCAGGCTACGTATCCAACATAAACTTAGCATCTGAGCTACACTTAGCATTAAAGTCAGGCTACGTATCCAACATAAACTTAGCATCTGAGCTACACTTAGCACTACAGTCAGACTACGTATCCAATTTGCACTTAGCACTACAGTCAGACCATGTATCCAACATAAACTTAGCATCTGAGCTACACTTAGCATTAAAGTCAGGCTACGTATCCAACATAAACTTAGCATCTGAGCTACACTTAGCACTACAGTCAGGCTACGTATCCAACATAAACTTAGCATCTGAGCTACACTTAGCATTGAAGTCAGGCTACGTATCCAACATAAACTTAGCATCCGAGCTACACTTAGCTACACTTATCATTACAGTCAGGCTACGCATCCAACATAAACTTAGCATCTGAGCTACACTTAGCACTACAGTCAGGCTACGTATCCAACATAAACTTAGCATCTGAGCTACCCTTAGCATTGAAGTCAGGCTACGTATCCAACATAAACTTAGCATCTGAGCTATACTTAGCACTACAGTCAGGCTACGTATCCAACATAAATTTAGCATCTGAGCTACACTTAGCACTACAGTCAGGCTATGTATCCAACATAAACTTAGCATCTGAGCTACACTTAGCATTAAAGTCAGGCTACGTATCCAACATAAACTTAGCATCCGAGGTAGACTTAGCATTAAAGTCAGGCTACAAATCCAACATAAACTTAGCATCTGAGCTACACTTAGCATTAAAGTCAGGCTACGTATCCAACCTAAACTTAGCATCTGAGCTACACTTAGCACTACAGTCAGGCTACGTATCCAACATAAACTTAGCATCTGAGCTACACTTAGCACTACAGTCAGGCTACGTATCCAACATAAACTTAGCATCCGAGCTACACTTAGCATTAAAGTTCAGGCTACGTAAATCCAACATAAACTTAGCATCCGAGCTACACTTAGCATTAAATTCAGGCTACGTATCCAACATAAACTTAGCATCCGAGGTAGACTTAGCATTAGAGGCAGAA
>JACRUU010000019.1:2948237-2965737 GCA_030449085.1 Kryptopterus vitreolus | reverse complement strand
CTGTCATTGCAGAAATACGCCACTCAATTCGCCAAACTCAAACACCACCACGCCACCAACTAGTGTTTGGGAATAGTCACTGCAGAGCGACACAGAAGTATAAACACTCACGGTGTTGCAATCATGCTGCATTCACACGCTATTGCTATTTTTTTTATCGTTACTGTTTTTATCGTTATCGTTTTTATCGTTACTTTTTATCGTTTTATCGTTTTTTTTCCTACTTATAAAATAAATAATAAATACATTTTCCATAGCAAGGAATCATACAGCCCGAATCTCAGTACTCGTTTAAATCGGAGACCAGCAGAAAAAGAGAGAGGGATGGACAGGAAGAAAGACTGTGAGAAAAAGGGATGATATCTCCACCATCATCATCTGGCTGCCCATCTTTTTTTACCTTCCATTGAATTATCATGGAAGGAGTGATACGATTAGAAAGTGTCTCTCGCTTTTTTCCTCACGTACACACACACACACACACACACACACACTTTCCAAGGAATCAAACTTACACAAGATGTTGAAATCCTCCTCAGTGCTGCGTGAGACCGTACGAGCCACACGGAGATTTTCCTACGAGACCTTCTCGGTGTGGTCCGGCTTTCTCCCAGCGGACGTGAGGAAAACCTCCAGATCCAATCAAATCCAAGAGCAACAAAACGAGTCCTGCGTGTACACTCGGGTAAACAAAATCTCACACACACACACACACACATTTGTGTGTGTATATATACAAACACATACAAACCACATGCGCTGCTTTGGAGAGAAGCGCTTATTAGCGCGGCCGCGGGCTGACAGAGCAGATGGCTGATTAAAGCAGACTAACACACACTGCCAAAGTTTTAGCCCCGGAATTCATCATCATCAATAAGCGAGGGCCGATATAAACATACACACGTGAACACACACACACACACACACACTTCTCCTCCGCACGCAAAAGCGACAAGCTGCGAGAACGCTCCGGCCGAGTCGCTAATCCGAATCCCAGTGTGAAGCGCAACATCAAAGCTCGCCGTTCGATACGTACAAGTCACATTTCCATGTAGGGCTCCTGTCAATCAATTGCAAAGGTCAATCAAGGGCATTTCAGAAACCCGAGCTGGAGACGCCTAGACGGATAACGTTCTGTAAGAGTAAAAAAAAAAACGACGAGGCAATTCAAAGGAAACTCGTGTCTCATTACGACGTTACGAGTCGATTTCAGAGCGAAACTTTCTCAGACCGAATATTTCTCAGACCGAAACTTTCTCAGACCGAAAATTTATCAAACCGAAACTTTCTCAGACCGAAAATTTATCAAACCGACTATTTCTCGAAACGAAACTTTCTCAGACAGAAACTTTCTCAGACAGAAACTTTCTCAGACCGAAACTTTCTCAGACCGAAACTTTCTCAGACCGAAAATTTCTCAGACCGAATATTTCTCAAACTGAAAATTTCTCAAACCGAAAATTTCTCAGAACGAAAATTTCTCAAACCGAAACTTTCTCAGACCGCAAATTTCTCAAACTGAAAATTTCTCAAACCGAAAATTGCTCAGAACGAAAATTTCTCAAACCGAAAATTTCTCAGGAAAATTTCCGAAACTCAGAACGAAAATTCTCAGACCGAAACTTTCTCAGACCGAAACTTTCTCAGACCGAAAATTTATCAAACCGAATATTTCTCTAAACGAAAATTTCTCAGACCAAAACTTTCTCAGACCGAAACTTTCTCAGACCGAAAATTTCTCAGACCGAAAATTTCTCAGACCGAATATTTCTCAAACCGAAAATTTCTCAGGCCGAAACTTTCTCAGACCGAAACTTTCTCAGACCAAATATTTCTCAAACTGAAACTTTCTCAGACCGAAACTTTCTCAGACCGCAAATTTCTCAGACCGAATATTTCTCGAAACAAAAGTTTCTCAGAGCGAAACTTTCTCAGGCCGAATATTTCTCAGACCGCAAATTTCTCAAACTGAAAATTTCTCAGACCGAAACTTTCTCAGACTTAACTTTAAAAATATTCATTCATTCATTCATCTTCTACCACTTTATCCGATCTTCCCTCGGGTCACGGGGAATCTGTGTCTATCTCAGGCGTCTATGGGTATTAAGACAGGATACACCCTGGATGGAATGCCAACCCATCACAGGGCACACACACACACACACACACACACACACACACACACATTCATACACTAGGGACAATTTTCCAAGGTGCCAATCAACCTACCGTGCATGTTTTTGGACCGGGGAGGAAACCGGAGAACCCGGAGAAAAACCCCCTGAGGCACGGGGAGAACATGCAAACTCCACACACACACATGGCCGAGACATGAATCGAACCCGGACCCTGACGGTGTGAGGCGAACGTGCTAACCACTAAACCACCGTGCCCCCCCACTGTATCAATTTAATTGAATTAAATTAATATGACACATCGCTCAGATCTACACAGACCCTCAGACTGAAAAGGTCTCAACACCCGACAATTTCAAAGCGAAATTTTCAGACCGAGACGCTTTCAGACTCTTTTAGCGTGAGACTCTGAGACTCTCAGAACGAGATGATCTTATACAGACAAACGACACTCTCAGACGAGACGTGCTTTCAGAGCGAGAGATGCTTTTAAACCCAAGTGCAAAATGCATTCGGACCGAAGCGTTTAAGTCGGAGACACATTCAGCCCAAGACTTAATCTCAGACCGAGCTGATTTGAGACTCTGGGGCACTTTTAGGGAGGTGGTAGCTCAGTGGTTAAAGCACTGGGACCAGAAGATAACAGGTTCAAATCTCACCACCATCCCAAGCCTCCATTAGTGGGCCCTTGAGCAAGGCCCTTAACCCTTAATGATTGAGTTGTAAGTCGCTCTGGATAAGGGCGTCTGCCAAATGCTGTAAACGCAATGCAAACCAAAAAAAAGCAAGGCAATTAGCATATGGCCTTATCCAGAGCGACTTAGGGGCCTTTCTCAAGAGCCCACTAGTGGCATTTGTCCATGCTTTGTTTCCTCAGAGTGGACTTACGTCCGATGCTGTCAAGCCGACCAATCACAGAGCACCTTCTCAAACAGAGAGATATCAGACTGATACAGACAGACTGAGACGTGTGTGTGTGTGTGTGTGTGTGTGTGTGTAAGGACATAACACTACAGAGAGATCAGCTACAGTTCCTGATAAGATACCAAAGAAGATCTCTCTGTGTGTGTGTGTGTGTGTGTGTGTGTGTGTGTGAGGATTCACATGTGTGTGCAAGCTAACGGAAGGGACACACTTGTCACACTTTCACAGATGTGTTGAGGTGTCTGGTCACCTCTGGCTCACAGCTGTGCACACACACAAAAACATATACATACACATACATACACACACACACACACACACACACACACACACACACACACACACACACACACACACACACACACAGAGAAACACACACTCGCGGATACGCGCACACACAGGCGTCACATTCTGCCACATGTGCATATACACCGCTGGGGGAGGGTTAACTGAGCCTGGTCCTACCTCTTGATCCACACACACACACACACACACACACACACACACACACACACACACACACACACACACACACACACACACACACACACACACACACTGTGGCCTTTATTTACTTTTAAAACACTTCCCCCATCTCTTATCTAAACATCACCCAAGCTTGGTCACACAGAGCTTCCCCTCATCCATCCACCCTCTCTCTCGCTGATGGACAGAAACCCAGTGACAAAAAAGGGAAAAAAGGAGAAGAGAAGGGGAAAAAAAGATGTGTATTCCTCCTTTGTGTTTTTTCTTTCATGTGTTTTCATATTCCCGTCGTATAGAGACGAGACTCTTGTGATAGGAATGTCCTTTTGTTAGTCAGACGAAAAAACCTTGACTTCATACCTACTGAAATAAAAGAGACAGGAGAGAGAGAGAGAGAGAGAGAGAGAGAGAGAGAGAGAAAGAGAGAGCAGAGAAGAGAGAGAGCGAGAGAGCAGGAGAGAGTGAAAGCGCGAGAAAGAGAGAGTAAAAGAGGGAGAAGCTTGAATCTTGGTGTGAGAGGGAAAGAAAGCTGAATTTAGAGACAGAACAAGAAGTAGACAAAGAAAAGAGTGCAGGCGAGAGAGAGAGAGAGAGAGAGAGAGAGAAAGAGAGATTGACTTAAAAAGGAAGCATGATTGTATAATAAAGGGAGAGAGAGAGAGAGAGAGAGAGATAGAGAGAAAGAGTGATAGGACAATCGGGATAGAGAGACAGAGAGAGAAAGAGAGTTTGATAAAGGGAGAAAGGAATAATAGAAGAGAATAATAAAGGAGGTAAGAGAGTGACATAACTATAAAAACGGGGGAGAGAAAGAGAGATTGATAGAGGGGAGAAAGGAAGAATATTAGAATGATGAGAAGAATATTATTTAGAAGCATATTATAGGATGAAAGAGTGATAGAGAGCCGGAGAAAGGGAGAGAGTGTGATATAGAGCGTTTGACAATGATGGAGTGATAGAGAAAAGAAGAGAGGGATAGAGTGATAGAGAAGGAGAGTGAGTGATAGAGAACAGCAGACTGTTTGAGAGAGAGAGAGAGGGTTAGGGTTAGGGTGTGATAAGAGTGAGGAAGAAAGGAAGAGAGAATGATAGAGCAATAGGGAACAACAGAGTAATAGAGAGGAAGAGAGAGAGAGAGCGGGAGAGTGAGTGATCGAGTGACGAGGAAAGGAAAAAAGTGATAGCGATATTGAGGCTGATGGCGTTTTAGAGAAAAGAAGATAGGGAAAGAGACCTGATAGAGAAAGAGAGAGTGATAGACTGATGAAGAAAGGGAGAGAGAGAGATGGTGACAAAGAAAGGAAGAGAGAGTGATATAGATTGTTTGAGAATTATGGTGATAGAGAAAAGAAGAGACAGAGACCTGATAGAGAAAGAGAGAGAGAGAGTTGTAGACTGATGAAGAAAGGGAGAGAGAGAGAGAGATAGAGACAAAGAAAGGAAGAGAGAGTGATATAGATTGTTTGAGAATGATGGAGTGATAGAGAAAAGAAGAGACAGAGAGAGCGATAGAGAAAGAGAGTAATAGAGAGAGAGAGTGATGAAAAAGGGAGAGCAAGTGGTAGTGATAGATGAAGAAAGGGAGAGAGAGTGATATAGAGCGACAGAGCGTGATGAAGAAAGGAAGAGAGTGATATAGAGCGATACAGAGAGAGTGATGAAGAAGGAAGATAGATAGTGATATAGAGCAATAGAGAAAGAGCGATGAAGAAAGGAAGAGAGAGTGATATAGAGCTATAGAGAGAAAGAGTGATGAAGAAAGGAAGAGAGAGTGATATAGAGCGATAGAGAGAAAGAGTGATGAAGAAAGGAAGAGAGAGTGATATAGACCGTTTGAGAATGATGGTGTAATAATGATAAGAGTAATAATTAAACGACAGAGAATGATAGAGGGATAGAGTGATAGAGTAAGAGAGAGAGTTGGACGACTGTCAGTAAGAGGAGAGGAGTGAAGGTCAGTGTAAGACTTCATCTTGCATCATTATCACCTTTAGTACCATCATCATCCTCACATTCTCCTCATCGAGGGATAACACGTCACCACGCTATCCCGTCACCACGCTATCCCGTCACCACGCTATCCCGTCACCACGCTATCACGTCACAACGCTAACACGTCGCCACGCTAATACGTCACGACGCTATCACGTCACCATGCTATCCCGTCACCACGCTATCACGTCACCACGCAAACACGTCATCACCACGCTATCACGTCACCACGCTAACACGTCGCCAAGCTAATATGTCACGGCACTATCACGCCACCACGCGAACACGTCATCACCACGCGAGCAGGTCACCACGCTAACACGTCACGACGCTATCACGTCACCACGCTATCCAGTCACCTCGCTAACACGTCCCGCGCTAACATGTCACCATCCTTATACATCACCGCGCTATCCCGTCATCAAGCTAACACGCTAGAACGTGTTGCGCTGACGCTACGTCAACTCGCGCTAATGCGCTTAGCAAAGCGGGCCTTTCACATGGGTTCTGTAGGAATAAACGAGGACGCTTCTTTCCCGTTTCCAGAGGAATGGCGAGAGAGAGAGAGACTGAGAGATGGAGAGGAACGGATCGGACGGAGGTGAAGAAGGAACGAGGGAGAGAGCGGCGCTCGGAGCAAAAAAGAAAGTGTAATGAGGAGTGAAGCCGGAGTCACAGAGAGAGCGAGCGGCGAGATAGCTGAAGGTAGTGTAGCGTGATGCGGCAGGGATCGGCGGGATGCGGCAGTGAGGAGATGCTTGCGCGCACACACACACACACACACACACGCACACACACACACACACACACACACACACACACACACACACAGATGTTTTACGTAAGATTTAGCATCCGGCTGATATCCTGAACATCACACACACAGAGGCTTAGCGAGCCGCTAGCGACTTCTTAGCACGAACAGTTGCTGAGTAACTTCTGAATAGTTTTTTCTCACACACACACACACACACACACACACACACACACACACACACACACACACACACACACACACACACACACACACACACACACACACTCACACACACACACACACACACACACCCACACACACACACACGACACTAATCACAATGAGAACAGAGAGAGGAACATCTGCTCCAGCGCGGTAATTCAATAAGTCGTTCACGCACCAGCACTCGGAGGACGGATTAGCGATCGGCGATCGGCGTTTTGCGGGGAACGGAGCGACGGGACGCTTTCGCTTTGAATTTGTGTCTCGTCCTCGTATAAAAACTAAACAAAACAAAAAAAAACAGACGAAAATGTGTTTGTGTTTATGTGTGTGTGTTTTTCTTTCGCCAGCATTGCGCTAAAGAAAGACCGGCTACGCAGCTAGCATGAAACCGACAGCTGCGAATAAGCTAGCTTATATTAAACTAGCATTTACATTTTTCTACGGCAAAAAAATTATAAGAGGATCACCACAAATGTCTCAATGTGTCTCTCTTATACACCCCGTGTGTCTCCTATACACTGTGTCTCTCTCTATACCATGCCCACTGTGTGTCTCCTATACACTGTGTCTCTCTTATACACCCCGTGTGTCTCCTATACACTGTGTCTCTCCTATACACCCTGTGTCTCCTATACACTGTGTCTACCCTATACACCCCGTGTGTCTCCTATACACTGTGTCTACTCTCTCCATGCCTCACTGTGTCTCTCCTATACACCCCGTGTGTCTCCTATACACTGTGTCTACTCTCTCCATGCCTCACTGTGTCTCTCCTATACACCCCGTGTGCCTACTCTCTCCATGTCTCACTGTGTCTCTCCTGTACACCCCATGTGTCTCCTATACACTGTGTCTACTCTCTCCATGCCTCACTGTGTCTCTCCTATACACCCCGTGTGTCTCCTATACACTGTGTCTCTCCTATACATGCCTCCGTGTGTGTGTCTACTCTCTCCATGTCTCACTGTGTCTCTCCTATACACATCTGTCTACACTACTCCATGCCTCACTGTGTCTCTCCTATACACCCCGTGTGTCTCCTATACACTATGTTTTTCTCTCTCCATGCCTCACTGTGTCTCTCCTATACACCCCGTGTGTCTCCTATACACTGTGTCTACTCTCTCCATGCCTCACTGTGTCTCTCCTATACACTGTGTCTACTCTCTCCATGTCTCACTGTCTGTCTCCTATACACCCCGTGTGTCTCCTATACACTGTGTCTCTCTCTCCATGCCTCACTGTGTCTCTCCTATACACCCCGTGTGTCTCCTATACACTGTGTCTACTCTCTCCATGCCTCACTGTGTCTCTCCTATACACCCCGTGTGTCTCCTATACACTGTGTCTACTCTCTCCATGCCTCACTGTGTCTCTCCTATACACCCCGTGTGTCTCCTATACACTGTGTCTACTCTCTCCATGTCTCTCCTATACACTCTGCATGTCTCCCATACAGTCTGTGTTTACTTTCAACATGTCTCACTGTGTCTCTCCTATACACTCTGTATCTACTCTCTCCATGTCTCACTGGGTCTCTCCTATACACTCCATGTGTCTCCTATACATTCTGTGTCTACTCTCTCCATGTCTCACTGTGACTCTCCTATACACTCTGTGTATACTCTCTTAATGTCTCACTGTGTCTCTCCTATACACTCTGTGTGTCTCCTATACATTATATGTCTACTCTCTCCATGTCTCACTGTGACTCTCCTATACACTCTGTGTCTCCTATATGTCTACTCTCTCCATGTCTCACTGTGACTCTCCTATTCACGCTGTGTATACTCTCTTAATGTCTCACTGTGACTCTCCTATACACTCTGTGTCTACTCTCTCCATGTCTCACCATGTCTCTCCTATAAACCCGTGTGTCTCCTATACATTCTGTGTCTACTCTCTCCATGTCTCACTGTGACTCTCCTATACACTCTGTGTCTACTCTTTCCATGTCTCACTGTGTCTCTCCTATATACCCCATGTGTCTCCTATACATTCTGTGTCTTTCTCTCCATGTCTTACTGTGACTCTCCTATACACTCTTTGTCTACTCTCTCCATTTCTTACTGTGTCTCTCCTATACACTCCGTGTGTCTCCTGTACATTCTGAGTTTAGTAGTTTTAGATATTAGTTCTAAACGTACAACTTTATACCAAACAAAGTATTACAAAGTTGTACGTTTAAAACTGATATCGTGATATCGTTGCAACTTCAATTCAGTTCATTTATTTCAGACAACCGATTTTGATGACATCATCATTCTGAGGACATTTACGTCAATATTATGATTTACGTTACTTTACTAGCAGTTCTTTTATATTTTCCGTTATTGACGTCACATGGCTCCTCCCCCTTTTTAAAAATACAATCAAACATCCAATTGCGTTTCCCTGTTATAAGCCCCGCCCTGAATTCCAATTAACGGGTGAATTATGAAGTCGCATCTTGTGTCGTTTAATTCTAAATGACGTGTCAAGAACGGGAAAGTAAAGGGAATCGTTCAGCTGGGATATCTGTTTATGGAGTCCGGACAGGAACCGGAAACTAGTGGTGCTTTTTTTTTCCCTCCCGGACTTCCTGGATGCCCATGTCTTTTTTTTCCCTCCCGTGTGGGTGAACCCAAGGCAGGATGTGAGTCTTTTGTGAAGGAGAGGATCGAGTCCACAGGAGACACACCAACTCTGAATGGACAATCCGAACATCTGGACCTGGCAGGGGGTCGAGAGAGTAAGTGTGAAGTGTGTGAGTGTGTGTGTGTGTGTGTGTGTGTGTGTGTGTGTGTGTGTGAAAGAGAGTGAGGGTGTGTGTGTGTGTGTGTGTGTGTGTGTGGTTGAGCCCCTGCTGAGCTACTGGATTTTAAAGCTTTTCACGCAGGATGACCCCGTGGCCCTCCGCTGATCTGCGGCAAGACACAGCGATGCAGTTTGGGACGAGACCTGATTTCAAAAACAAACTGCTCATGACATACACACACACACACACACACACACACACACACACACACACACACACACACACACACACACTACAACTAATATCCAAATTCAATTCATGAAAAAGCGTCATTTTCATGGTTGCCAGTGGCATCAAATATCACCCCACAGATAAATGCTTATATGCACATTTCCTTAAAACTTTTACACAAAATACCAGGTTGCCAGCGAGAACGATTATCCCCCGACACTAATGAACAAAATATAGTTGTGGTATATTTCGCTCTTTAGTTAGCCTTTAAACATAAACATAATACAAAGGCACAGTTTGGGGCGCCATGTATATGGAAACCAACCAGGTACATAATCGGGACATAATTTTTTTAAAAAAAATATTTTTTATATATTTAAACAAGGTTAAAAACTGTCAGGTTGCCAGTTGAAGAAATATCAAATGATAACATGCCCAAAATATACTAATGTCTGTCTGCAACTGAGCTTTAAAATAATTAATAATAATAATAATAATAATAATAATAATAATAATACATTAAGCAAACAATAATGTTATATTTCATTACCTAAAAACAAACATAGGCTAGGTTGCCATTAAGGTGGAAAAAACAGAAATTGTGCACCTCCCGAAATTGTTAAACATTCTGCAGGAATCTGGTATCGGGTTGCCAAATATAGAAATATCAAAGATTTCAAAGATAAAAAATACGGGAATGCAAACACAACTAATTCACAAATGCGTAACTAATTGCTATTAACGTCTAGAAATGTCACATGGTTGCCAAATATATTAAATACCTCATAAATATATGAAAATGCTCATTTTAGACTTCATGCAATAATCATCTGCCCTATGTAAATAATTCAATCAAATAAAACCACGGCTCGTGTTACATGCGGGCAATGACAGATATCCTATAAGAAGAAGGTTGCCATGTATATAAAATACGTGTAAAAACGCTTTGTAGTTCAACACTGTGAGTATAAGGATGTCACGTTGCCACCCTTAAATCACCTTAAAATAAAAAAAAGGAAGTAAACAAAAAATAAACAGAAGCATAACGTACACACTCTCAACCAGTGACAGGAAAGCTTTTGTATGCTTCGGGTTGCCAGAGATAACAAACATCACCGTGTGCGCATTTGTCGATCTCATTAGTGACACAACTCGCTTGTATTTGGGATTGTCCACGTGTAAAGTGAAAAGAACTCCTTTTGCAATGTGTGTGGATTAAAAGTCGGTAAAAGAGACAATACAGCAAATAAAAAAACACATTAGAATCCAAAAGCAAACATTTAGCATTTTTTTGGCATTTCCGAACGCACCGCACACACACACACACACACACACACACACACACACACACACACACACACACACACACACGCAAACGCGTTATTTTTTTTTTATCCCAGTGTGCGTCTGTTTTTATTTTTGTTTGTTTGTTCTCCCCGCACTGCGATGTTGTTACAACTTATTCACCAAAAAAGAAAACAACAAAATCCAAAATCCAAAAAACACCCCCCCCCCCCCCCCCCCGATTTATAACGGCGCAAGGACCGAATTCGCACCTTTACGCATTTATATGCAATAAAAGAGCGCTGGACGCACGAACTCACCGTGCTGTGCTGCCGCTATCCGCCGCTCCGTTACAGCGATGCCTCCTCCGTCCACACACACACACACACACACACACACACACACACACACACTGGAGATCCAAAGCTGGAGTTTCCTCTCTCCTGCGCAAGAAGACTGGTCCGTGACCGGAGCCTCGCGCGTGTTTAGCCGGGGTTCCGTTCGCTCTCTCGCTCTATCTCTCTCGCGCTACACTCACGCGCGCGTCGTCCTCATCCTCTCGCGCACCCAGGAAAAAAACAACAAATAAGCGAAAAGACGCACACACACACACACACACACACACACACACGCGTGCGCGCGCTCTCACACACACACACAGTCCGCTCCCGTTCGCACACCGACATCTCCGTCTTCTCTCTCCGTGGCTCGCGCTCGCTCTGGGGGATAACGCACACACACACACACACACACACACACACACACACACACACACACACTCACACGCGCGCGCGCTGAACCGCCCCACCTCCTCTCTCCGCCCCAACGCATTAAATCACCGAGTAGAGAAACAAAGGCGCAAAACATCGGAGTGACCGGAAACGCGTCTCCTCCCTTAATGACCCCCCCATATTAACACATATACACATATACCCCCCCCACACACACAGATACCCCCCCCACACACACAGATACCCCACCCCGGACACCACGTGACACCAGGGTTAAACAGGAGAGTTTTACGGGGAGGTGCGCGAGATCGACTTGGAGTCGGATAGGTTTGTTAACACAGACACATCAAAGTTTTACATCCGAGTCTCACTGTGTCTCTCCTATACACTCTGTGTCTCTCTCTCTCATGTCTCTGTGTCTCTCCTATACACTCTGTCTCTCTCTTTGTCTCTCTGTGTCTCTCCTACTGTGTCTCTCCTATACACTCTGTGTCTCTCTCTGTGTCTCACTGTGTCTCTCTCTCCTATACACTCTGTGTCTCTCTCTGTGTCTCTCTGTGTCTCTCCTATACACTGTCTCTCTGTGTCTCTCCTATGTGTCTCTCCTACTCTGTGTCTCTCTCTCCTATACACTCTGTGTCTCTCTCTGTGTCTCACTGTGTCTCTCCTATACACTCTGTGTCTCTCCTATACACTCTGTGTCTCTCTCTGTGTCTCTCCTATACACTCTGTGTCTCTCTCATGTCACTCTGTGTCTCTCTGTCCGTCTCTCTGTCATACTCTCTCTCTTCTGTGTCTCTCCTATCTCTGTGTCTCTCTGTGTCTCTCCTATGTGTCTCTCTACACTCTGTGTCTCTCTATCTGTGTCTCTCTCTATACACTCTGTGTCTCTCTGTGTCTCTCCTATACACTCTGTGTCTCTCTCTCTCTATACACTCTGTCTCTCTCTGTGTCTCACTGTGTCTCTCCTGTACACTCTGTGTCTCTCTCTGTGTCTCACTGTGTCTCTCCTATACACTCTGTGTCTCACTGTGTCTCTCCTATACACTCTGTGTCTATCTGTGTCTCTCCTATACACTCAGTGTCTCTCTGTCTCTCTATACACTCTGTACACTCTGTCTATCTCTGTCTCACCTAAGTGTCTCTCTCTGTGTCTCACTGTGTCTCTCTCTGTACACTCTGTGTGTCTCCTCTCTGTCCTACTCTGTGTCTCACTGTGTCTCACTGTCTCTCCTATACACTCTGTGTCTATCTGTGTCTCTCCTATACACTCTGTCTCTCTCTCTCCTATACACGTGTGTCTCACTGTGTCTCTCCTGTACACTCCGTGTCTCTCTGTGTCTGTGTCTCTCTACACACTCAGTGTCTCTCTGTGTCTCTCCTATACACTCTGTGTCTCTCTGTGTCTCTCCTATACACTCTGTCTCTCCCTGTGTCTCTCCTATACTCTCCTGTGTGTCTCTCCTACACTCTGTGTCTCTCTGTGTCTCTCCTACTGTGTCTCTCCTATACACTCTGTGTCTCTCTCTCTGTGTCTCACTGTGTCTCTCCTATACACTCTGTGACTCTCTCTGTGTCTCACCTATCTACACTGTGTCTCACTTTGTCTCTCCTACTATGCACTATGTGTCTCTCGCCATGTCTCACTGTATCTCTCCTATACACTCCATGTGTCTCCTATACATTCTGTCTACTCTCTCCATGTCTCACTGTGTCTCTCCTATACATCTGTGTATACTCTCTCTAATGTCTCACTGTGACTCTCTCCTATACACTTCTGTGTCTACTCTCTTAATGTCTCACTGTGACTCTCTATACCTCTGTGTCTATACACTGTGACTCTCCTATACACTCTGTGTCTACTCTCTCCATGTCTCACTGTCTCTCCTATAAACCCGTGTGTCTCCTACTACATTCTGTCTACTCTCTCCATGTCTCACTGTGTCTCTCCTATACACGCTGTGTCTACTCTCTCTATGTCTCACTGTGTCTCTCCTATACACTCTGTGTCTACCCTCTCCATGTCTCACTGTGACTCTCCTATACACTCTGTCTCTCTCTCCACTGTGACTCTCTCCTATACACTCTGTGTCATCTCCTATACATTCTGTGTCTACTCTCTCCATGTCTCACCGTGTCTCTCCTATACACTATGTGTGTCTCCTATACATTCTGTGTTTAGTCTCTCCATGTCTCACTGTGTCTCTCCTATACACTCTGTGTCTACTCTCACCATGTCTCACTGTGTCTCTCCTATACTCTGTCTCATGTCTCACTCTCTCCATGTCTCCTACATTCCGTGTCTCTCCTATATCTCTGTGTCTCTCCTATACACTGTGTCTGTGTTTAGTCTCTCCATGTCTCACTGTGTCTCTCCTATACAATCTGTCTACACTACATGTCTCACTGTGTCTCTCCTATACACTTTATATCTCACTGTGTCTCTCTCTCTCTTTGTCTCTCCTATACTCTCCCTGTGGCTCTCATATACTCCATCTGTCTCTGTCACATATTCTCTCTGTCTCTCCTATACACCCTCTGTGTGTCTCCTATACTTCCCTGTGTCTCACATATACTCCCTCTGTGCCTCTCTGTCTTCCTCCAATAGTCTTCCTGTGTCTCTTTGTGTCTCTTATATTCCTCTTTGTCTCTACTAAACTCCCCCCTGTGTCTCTCTGTCTCATATTCTCTCTGTGTCTCCTATACTCCCTCTGTGTCTCTCCTACACTCTCTCAGTGTCTCTCTGTATCGCTCCTATTCTCTCCGTGTCTCTTTGTGTCTCTAGCTGTAGTTGAATGGATCTCCAAAAAAACTCTATTGGAACATCTTCTCAGAAGAGTGAAGGCAGTAGTGACTCAGTGTGGAACAGGAAGGAAACGTAGTCGCGGCGCTTCCACTTCAGATAATCTGTGCAGATTTTCCTGCGAGCGCATGCAGATGGATTACTGCGTGCTGTGTGTAATAAGTGTGATTAAATGAGCGAGGCGTGTGCTAATGGGGAGATTACTGGACGCGATCGTTAAGGCGTAAAATGCCTTTTCATTGAGACAAAGGGTCAAAAATCCCGAGGCGAACGGGGTGCGTCATTAATCTATTAAAAGTCTTAACGAGAGTGAAATCTGCTGAAGAAACTTTGTCTAGTGTCGTAATATGTGTATTAATAAACAGCGAGTGTTGCCATGGTGATCATTCTCAGGAAAGGATCACAAAAATGTTGTGTTTTTTTTTGTATAATTTATATAAATGTATAAATCTGTTGTATTAGTTTAATAAAGGAGGCGTAGCCTTTGTGCTTCTATCCAATAAAAAGAGGTGTGGCATTTTTTTTTCTATCCTAAAAAGGGGGTGTGGCCCTTCAGATTCTAGCCCATAAAGGAGGTGTGGCTTTTCTGCTTCGATCTTAGTAAAGAAGGTGTGGCCTTTATGCTTTTATTCTAGCAAAAGGGGTGTGGCTTTTAATGTATCCTAGGAAAGGAGGTGTGGCCTTTCAGTAAAATGAGGTGTGGCCTTTCAGTAAAAGGAGGTGTGTCCTATTAGCTTCTCTCATAGTAAAGGAGGTGTGGAATTTCTGCATTTATTCTTAAGAAAGGAGGCGTGGCCTTTCATCTTCTATACAATAACGTAGGTGTGATCGCTCTTATTTGATCAAAGAAAAGAAGGCGTGGCCTTTCGGCGTCTGTCTAATAAAGGAGGTGTGGCTTTTCTGCTTCTATCACAGTAAAGAAGGAGTGGAATTTATGTTTTTATTCTAGCAAAAGAGTTGTGGCTTTTAACGTATCCTAGGAAAGGAGGTGTGGCCTTTCAGTAAAAGGAGGTGTGGCCTTTCAGTAAAAGGAGGTGTGGCCTTTCAGTAAAAGGAGGTGTGTCTTATTAGCTTCTCTCATAGTAAAGAAGGCATGGAATTTATGCTTTTATTCTAGCAAAAGTGGTGTGGCTTTTAATGTATTAATGTAAAGGAGGTGTGGCCTTTCAGTAAAAGTAGGTGTGTCCTATTTGCTTCTCTCATAGTAAAGGAGGTGTGGAATTTCTGCATTTATTCTTAATAAAGGAGGCGTGGCCTTTCATCTTCTATACAATAACGTAGGTGTGATTGCTCTTATTTGATCAAAGAAAAGAAGGCGTGGCCTTTCGGCGTCTATCCAATAACGAAGGTGTTGCCTTTATGCTTTTATTCTAGCAAATGGGGTGTGGCTTTTAATGTATCCTAGGAAAGGAGGTGTGGCCTTTCAGTAAAAGGAGGTGTGTCCTATTAGCTTCTCTTATAGTAAAGGAGGTGTGGCTTTTAATGTATCCTAGGAAAGGAGGTGTGGCCTTTCAGTGAAAGTAGGTGTGTCTTATTTGCTTCTCTCATAGTAAAGGAGGTGTGGAATTTCTGCATTTATTCTTAAGAAAGGAGGCGTGGCCTTTCATCTATACAATAACGTAGGTGTGATCGCTCTTATTTGATCTAAGAAAAGTAGGCGTGGCCTTTCGGCGTCTATCCAATAAAGGAGGTGTGGCTTTTCTGTTTCTCTCTTGGTAAAGAAGGTGTGGCCTTGATGCTTTTATTCTCACAAAGGGGTGTGGCTTGTACTCTATCATTAGCTAAAGTGGGTGTGGCCTCCTGTAAAAACGCTCAGACTATAAATCCTAAAAAAATATGATAATCATGATAATTATGAAAACACTCCCCCTTACACAAATCCTGCTCTTCCTCCCTCTCGTCCTCCTCCTCCTCCTCCCTCTCCTCACTTGATCCTAACACATTTTCGTCCGGTTATTCCCGCTCACGATCCCCGCATGCTAATCGGAAGGTTTTTTTCATTAGATCCGAGTGGCTCACATTACTTTAAAAAGCTTCGGAGGCCACTCGCCCTGGCGTGGAGCGGCCTTCGGTATGGCGTCCTAACCGCTCCACTCAGAGACGTGGGTTTACTCCGCGGCGCGAGAGGAATATATAAGTGGAATGCGAGCGGGACCCGGGGGAACTCGCGAGTCGAAGGAGGAGAAACAATAAAATAGGAATAACAAGCCTCATCGGCGCGACGACAAACATCGTACATCAATACGGCCCTCCTGCGCAGCCACTCGCGGGTTCCCACGAAGACGACGGCCACGACGCATCATCATCATTATGTCCCATCACCGCCGCCATACGGCCGGCTCGATTACTCCATTAACCCGCGCCATAAGAGCCTCCATCATTTGCATTTTTACTCCATAGCGATGTTTTTTTGTTTTTTTTTCTCCCCCCATCGCTAATCGTCCCTCAGCAAAACTACGACAGCGGCGTTTCCCTAAGAGTGCTGATGCAAAGAAATCAAAAAGCCGCCGTAAATCGCCCCCCCCGAGCCGCGTAATACATACTAATCCCGGACACTGCGACTGGAGACCGCGCGAGAGCTTTATTGATCTCCGCGGGGGTTTTTTTTTCTGCTTTTCCTCCCCCAGAAATGAAGCTGCAGATCTGCACCGGCCTTGATTTATTCTGAAATCAGTCACATCACAAAGCAGAGATCTGAGAAGCGCTGATAATAACAAGCAGAGAGAGAGAGAGAGAGAGAGAGAGAGAGAGAGAGAGAGAGAGATACAAACAGTAGACGAAACGGGCTTTTAATAAGATAAGGCATGAAACAAAAGCCCCGGTGCGACTGCGTCTGAGCCGATTGTGTTTAGTTGAACTTTCAGCTTAAAGAAGACACGCGAGCTTTGATGGCTTTGTTTGCGAATGCGGTCGTGTTTTGCGAGGACTCGCTGTATTTAATCCAGGTCAGGGAGCAGAATGTCTGGGAGAAAGAAGGTCAGAGGAACCGGCGCTTGTGTTTTAATCTACTATCACATCCCTGCTTTACAGCGGCACGCTTTCGTCCTGTAACCGCGCTTAGCCGCTTATCTCCGCCCGCTTATCTCCACCCGCTCGTCTCCACCCGCTCATCTCCACCCGCTCGTCTCCACCCGCTCTCTCACCCGCTCTCTACCTCTCTACACCCGCTCATCTCCACCCGCTCTCTCACCCGCT
>JACRUU010000019.1:2918237-2938237 GCA_030449085.1 Kryptopterus vitreolus | reverse complement strand
ATTCGCCCTCTCACAATGTAAAGTGCTTTGAGTGTTCAGAAAAATGCTACATAAATATAATGAATTATTATTAGTGGGGCACGGTGGTTTAGTGGTTAGCACGTTCGCCTCAAACCGCCAGGATCCGGGTTCGATTCCCGTCTCGGCCATGTGTGTGTGGAGTTTGCATGTTCTCCCTGTGTCTCAGGGGGTTTTTCTCCGGGTTCTCCGGTTTCCTCCCCCCGGTCCAAAAACATGCACGGTAGGTTGATTGGCACCTTGGAAAATTGTCCCTAGTGTATGAATGTGTGTGTGTGTGTGTGTGTGTGTGTGTGTGTGTCCTGTGATGAGTTGGCATTCCATCCAGGGTGTATCCTGCCTTAATGCCCATAGACGCCTGAGATAGGCACAGACTCCCCGTGACCCGAGAGAAGATCTGATAAAGCGATAGAAGATGAATGAATAAATGAATGAAAAGAAATAAATGATATACAAGGTCGGGAGCGACTTATATTTTGCCTGCCAGAAAAAAACAACATATTTATGCATGAACGGGAACGTGTGGGAATGGGCCAAAAACGTGAATATTGTGAACGGGATAAAATAACATCGGGATTGTGCGGGTGCAGGACAGAACCTGCTATTTGGGTCTCCTATTTGGGAGGAAGAGCGAAGCGTATTCACTTTCAAACAACAACTCACTGGTTTGAAGATTCCTGAAGTCGCTTTTCCTGAAAATACATGTTTATTTTAATATTGCGTCTCGTACAATCCCTGGTTATAAAACTTCAGTCCAATCTTCGCACAAAAAGCCGAGGTGGTTATTTTCTCTTCCATCCCTGATGCCTTAAAACATGACCCCTCCCCCCCAAAAAAAACCCACCAGCTTTAGAAGATCACTGTCTCCTGTCTCACATCGTCAGCGTGCTCTCCTAATACCTGCTTTTAACCAAACACTTCAATCCAACGGGCTGATTGCACGTATAAGTGGATGTCTGGCGCTCTGTAGCTTCCATCTGTTGGACTTTTTTCCCACAGTGGTCCCTGCATTCACCGAAAAGGATTCATAAACTTCATCCAACAGATGGAATACAGATTTGAAAGAACTGTTTGAGACTTTTCAACAATTTATACCCAATGCATTATTGTCAGGATCAACGAACGAGGCACGTTTACACCAAACAAACACTTTTTATACACATTTTGCAGCCAGATTAAACATAGCGTGAGAAAACCGAACCACAAATTATTATATATATATATATATATATTATAAATTAACTAAAAATGAGGAGGGGCACTTTGGCTTAGTGGTTAGCACGTTCGCCTCACACCACCAGGGTCGGGGTTCGATTCCCGTCTCAACCATGTGTGTGTGGAGTTTGTGCATGTTCTCCCCGTGCCTCAGGGGGTTTTTCTCCGGGTTCTCCGGTTTCCTCCCCCGGTCCAAAAACATGCACGGTAGGTTGATTGGCACCTTGGAAAATTGTCCCTAGTGTATGAATGTGTGTGTGTGTGTGTGTGTCCTGTGATGAAAAGATATCGTTTGAGTCGAAATATAGCGCTGATCTGACTGCAGTATTAATGATGGAAATTCGATTCTATAGATACGGTCGCTAAGATAAAGTAGCTCGATAGAAACGAATGAAATAAGAATATACATTTTAAATAAATCTGTTTATGCCTAAGGGACACGGTGGCTTAGTGGTTAGCACGTTCGCCTCACACCGCCAGGAGCCGGGTTCGATTCCCGTCTCGGCCATGTGTGTGTGGAGTTTGTGCATGTTCTCCCTGTGCCTCAGGGGGTTTTTCTCCGGGTTCTCCGGTTTCCTCCCCCCTGGTCCAAAAACATGCACGGTAGGTTGATTGGCACCTTGGAAAATTGTCCCTAGTGTGTGAATGTGTGTGTGTGTGTGTCCCTGTGATGAGGTTGGCATTCCATCCAGGGTGTATCCTGCCTTAATGCCCATAGACGCCTGAGATAGACACAGACTCCCCGTGACCCGAGGGAAGATCGGATAAAGCGCTAGAAGATGAATGAATGAATGAAAATGAGGAACAATTTGGAAAGTTTGATCGTAATGAGCTCATTTGCATATCCACACCCGACGAGATTTCGCTCAGACCGGCTGGAGATACGTTAGACTATAAATCTTACCTCTAATCAGAATGATTCCAGGTGTCTTGTTAGACGGTTCTCTAAAGTGAGGACACTTTGAACGAAGTGAAAACATTTCTGTCAGACTTGTGAGGAAAGGCTTTCATCTCGCTCTCCGCAGGTAGCTGGGAAAAAGGGGGGAGTCGTGTGCGGATGATGTTGGACTGACGTAAGGATTGATGTTCAAAAAGATTTCCAACTTCTTCTTTCTTTGTGGTTGAAAAATCTAGATTTTAATAGTTTGGATACGTGTGTTAAAATCAGATCATTGTGAATAATAATAATAATAATAATTAATTAACTGATTCATTCATTCATCTTCTACCGCTTTATCCGATCTTCCCTCGGGTCACGGGGAGTCTGTGTCTATCTCAGGCGTCTATGGGCATTAAGGCAGGATACACCCTGGATGGAATGCCAACCCATCACAGGACACACACTCACAAACCCCCTGAGGCACGGGGAGAACATGCAAACTCCACACACACATGGCCGAGACGGGAATCGAACCCGGATCCTGGCGGTGTGAGGTGAACGTGCTAACCACTAAACCACCGTGCCCCACTAATAATAATTCGTTATATTTATGTAGCATTTTTCTGGACACTCAAAGCACTTCACATTGTGAGAGGGGCGAATTGGGCCGGGACGCTGAGGACACAGCTTTAGTGTCCCCTGTCACTATTCTGGGGTGTTCGGACCCAAACAGACCACAGGGTAAGCGCCCCCTGCTGGCCCGCACCAACACCTCTACCAGAAGCAACCTAGTATTCCCAGGTGGTCTCCCATCCAGATACATTTACATATAAATGTATGGCATTTAGCAGACGCCCTTATCCAGAGCGACTTACAACTGAGCAATTGAGGGTTAAGGGCCTTGCTCAAGGGCCCACTAGTGGCAGCTTAGAAGAACACATGTGAGACGGGAGTTAGCATTCAACACACAGCTTACCGTTTTATTCTCTCGCAGGATCATTAGAACAAACGACCAATTTACGTCGTTTTCGTACACTGAAGGGACAAATTGCGTAAACACATCATTTCCGGTGCGATGTTTTTTGTTGTATAATCTTGGGAGCTAAATAGTTTTGGAACATTCTAGTTCTGACTACGTTCACAAATAAGGAAAATTGATAGATTTTGTTAACGAAACAATACTCATTGTGAAAAGCTCTATAGAAATAAACTTCTTGTCATTTAGTTCGTTAATACAGCACGGATTAAACATTAAACAACAATAAATACATGACCAAATGCAGAGGCTAAGAATTTGTCAGCTAACGCAGATGCTTGTTATAAAATAATCGATTCCTGGGTGCATTTTTTTCCATCGGGCAATCTGCCAGGACCTTCCTCATGTCCAATCCAGTGCCAGCCATCTGCCAGGACCTTCCTCATGTCCAATCTGCCAGGACCTTCCTCATGCCCAATCTGCCAGGACCTTCCTCATGCCCAATCTGCCAGGACCTTCCTCATGCTTAATCTGCCAGGACCTTCCTCATGTCTAATGTGCCAGGACCTTCCTCATGTCCAATGTGCCAGGACCTTCCTCATGTCCAATGTGCCAGGACCTTCCTCATGTCCAATTTGCTAGGACCTTCCTCATGTCCAATTTGCTAGGACCTTCCTCATGCTTAATCTGCCAGGACCTTCCTCATGTCTAATGTGCCAGGACCTTCCTCATGTCCAATGTGCCAGGACCTTCCTCATGTCCAATGTGCCAGGACCTTCCTCATGTCCAATCTGCCAGGACCTTCCTCATGTCCAATCTGCCAGGGACCTTCCTCGTGTCCAATCTGTGCCAGGACCTTCCTCATGTCCAATGTGCCAGGACCTTCCTCATGTCCAATGTGCCAGGACCTTCCTCATGTCCAATCTGCCAGGACCTTCCTCATGTCCAATATGCCAGGACCTTCCTCATGTCCAATCGGCCAGGACCTTCTTCATGTCCAATCTGCTAGGACCATCCTCATGTCCAATCTGCCAGGACTTTCCTCATGTCCAATCTGTCAGGACCTTCCTCATGTCCAATCGGCCAGGACCTTCTTCATGTCCAATCTGCCAGGACCTTCGTCATGTCCAATCTGCCAGGACCTTCCTCATGTTCAATTGGCCAGGACCTTCCTAATGTACAATCTGCCAGGACCTTCCTCATGCTCAATCTGCCAGGACCTTCCTCATGTCCAATCTGCCAGGACCTTCCTCATGTCCAATCTGCCAGGACCTTCATCATTTCCAATCTGCCACGACCATCCTCATGTCCAATCTGCCAGGACCATCCTCATGTCCAATCTGCCAGGCCAGGACCTTCCTCATGTCCAATCTGCCAGGACCATCCTCATGTCCAATCTGCCACGACCATCCTCATGTCCAATCTGCCAGGACCTTATGTGTTCATTCTAAACATCAGTATACAAGATGTACCATGGGAAGCGCCAGGTAATCCCGAAGACAAGTGCAATTATTGTAATAGACTAAGATGTTGTAAGCGATATGTCATGACCAACATGTCTAAGTGTCTGCGGTTGCGTCACCGTTTGGAATAAAATCTGTGCACCGATAAGAATCGTAATCGTTAAGTGATAATATTAGGCAGCCTAAACGACATCTAAATATATATATATATTTTACATTATGTGAGTAATGCAGTAATAACTAACGCAACAGCTCCATACTCCTTTTTTTCTGACGAAACCATTTGATTTAAGTGATTGCAGGTTAACAAGAGGGACGGGAATAAAATAGTTCTAAAAAAAAAGTAGCTAAAAATAATAATAGGCAACACCCTATTATTAAACCCCAACGCTATTAATCCCAAGCAGTGTCGACCCATAATAACACGATCTGGCTAACGTGGGTGACGCGGGGGGAGTCAGTGACTCTGTATGGAGGGGGCACAGTGTCTTAGGGGTTAGCACGTTCGCTTTACACCTCCAGGGTTGGGGGTTCGATTCCCCATGTGTGTGTGGAGTTTGCATGTGTTTCAGGGGGTTTTTCTCAGGGTTCTCCGGTTTCCTCACCCTGGTCCAAAAACATGTACGGTAGCTTTAATGGCACCTTGGAAATAATTGTGTAACTCTAGTCTAGTGTAGTGTGTGAATGTGTGTGTGTGCCCTGCTATGGGTTGGCATTCCATACAGGGTGTATCCTTGCCTTGATGCCCCAAGAGGGAAGAAAGGGTAGAAGATGAATGAATGAATGAATGAATGTTCTGTAATGGTGGATGTTCAGTCTGGATACATTCATTAGGGAACAAAATGTGAAACTGGTTTTGTCCCGGGTCGTGAGTGTTTCCAGACTTTTCAGTGTGGATCAGATATAGCTAGAATAAACTAGATTGGCACTAATTTGTCACTTATACATTATCAGAGGTGTGATATGCCATGATACAGCACCCCCTGGAGAACAGAGGGTTAAGGGCCTTGCTCAAGGACCCGAGAGTGGCAGCTTGGCGATACCAGGGTTTGACCTGTGATATGCCATGATACAGCACCCCCTGGAGAACAGAGGGGTTAAGGGCCTTGCTCAAGGACCCAAGAGTGGCAGCTTGGCGATACCAGGGTTTGACCTGTGATAGTGCCATGATACAGCACCCCCTGGAGAACAGAGGGTTAAGGGCCTTGCTCAAGGACCTGAGAGTGGCAGCTTGGCGATACCAGGGTTTGACCTGTGATATGCCATGATACAGCACCCCCTGGAGAACAGAGGGTTAAGGGCCTTGCTCAAGGACCCAAGAGTGGCAGCTTGGCGATACCAGGGGTTTGACCTGTGATAAGGGCCCCAGAGTGCCAGATGATACAGCACCCCCCTGGAGACACAGAGGGTTAAGGGGCCTTGCTCAAGGGCCCGAGAGTGGGAGCTTGGCGATACCAGGGTTTGACCTGTGATTTGCCATGATACAGCACCCCCTGGAGAACAGAGGGTTAAGGGCCTTGCTCAAGGACCCGAGAGTGGCAGCTTGGCGATACCAGGGTTTGACCTGTGATATGCCATGATACAGCACCCCCTGGAGAACAGAGGGTTAAGGGCCTTGCTCAAGGACCCGAGAGTGGAAGCTTGGCGATACCAGGGTTTGACCTGTGATATGCCATGATACAGCACCCCCTGGAGAACAGAGGGTTAAGGGCCTTGCTCAAGGACCTGAGAGTGGCAGCTTGGCGATACCAGGGTTTGACCTGTGATATGCCATGATACAGCACCCCCTGGAGAACAGAGGGTTAAGGGCCTTGCTCAAGGACCCAGGTGATACAAGAGTGGGCAGCTTGGCGTGGCGATACCAGGGTTTGACCTGTGATATGCCATGATACAGCACCCCCTGGAGAACAGAGGGTTAAGGGCCTTGCTCAAAGACCCGAGAGTGGCATCTTGGCGATACCAGGGTTTGACCTTCTGATCAGTAGCCCAGCACCTTAACAACTGAGATACCCCACCCCCCCTCCCGGATATTCACCAGACCGAACTGGCCTCACAAGTTGGTGGTAGATGGTGGTTAAGGCATTGATCAGAAGATATCAGGTTCAAATCCCACCACCACCACTAAGCGGCCACTAGTGGGCCCTTGAGTAAGGCCCTTAACCCTCATTGTAAGTAGCTCTGGATAACACGCTGTGTTCTGCGATGACTGCGAATTCCCAAGTGTTCCTGGGAGAGACCCCAGGTTCCATCTCGGTTCACAAGAAAGTGCTTACTGTAACACAAATAAATGAATTTCACCTCCACCCGCTTCATGGATGGGAAGGTGGAATTGATTTCAGCTAGCACTCGGACAAGTTGGGCCACCAAGACGTGCTTTTGTAGAAGCAACTCCTGCAGCCGAGAATCCTGGCACGGGTTACAGCCATGATGATTTCGGACAGCTGTGTAAATCTGTTCCACTTACCAATCCAAAAAGCGAAGGAAGACGGACGCGATGGAGAACGTAGCGGTCGCATGAGCGTTCTCGTATATGTAAGAAAGATGCGAGACAACATCGAAGCTTTTTTTTTAATCCCTGGCGTCGCACAGCTCGACATCTGAGGACTGATGTGCAGGAGATGAGACGCGGGAGGGGGGGGATGACGGACGGAGCTGGGAATTGGCACCTGTTCACTGCACATCATCCAGCCAATCTTCGGCGGAAAAGCAATTCGAGCGAAGTGAAATAACCCTCTGGCTTTAGCCAGAACGAGAAGACACGAGTGGAGTGGACTGAAGTGGGGTGGAGTGATGTATCTTCTCAAGCAGAAAAACGTACCGAATCCAATGCCACGAATTAAACGCCAAATCTCTGAAGGTCCAACCTTGTTTACTTTCTGGTTTTTAAATATACCAGGGAGGTGGTAGTCCAGCAGTTATGGAAAATCACATGGGGTTCAAACCCCACCACCAAACTGCCGCTAGTGGGCCCTTGAGCAAGGCCCTTAACCCTCAATTGCACAGTTATAAGTCGCTCTGGATAAGGGCGTCTGCCAAAATGCGGTAAATATAAGGAGATAAATGTAAGTCACTCTTAAATGGGAGCTTCTGCCAAATGCCATAAATCAAGTATTAAAAAAATGTCCGAATATCCTGTATATCCGTCAATATCCTGCAGTGTTCACAAGTTAGTCTCTGAGAGGCTGCTCGCACCCTTGGGTTCCTGGGATAGACCCGGGTTCCATCTTGGCTCAGGAGACAAGCTTACCTCCACTATTTCAGTGGAGTATAAATAATATAATTCACCTGGGTATAAATATCAGATTATATGATATCCAATTGTTTACATTTAGAGCATTTGGCAGACGCCCTTATCCAGAGCAATTGAGGGGCCCACTAACAGCAGCTTGGTGATGGTGGGATTTGAACCGCCGATCTTCCGGTCCAGAGTCCAACGCCTTAACCACTGATATTCATATTATTCATTCATTCATTCATCTTCTACCGCTATATCCGATCTTCTCGGGTCACAGGGAGCCTGTGCCTATCTCAGGCGTCTATGGGCATTAAGGCAGGATACACCCTGGATGGAATGCCAACCCATCGCAGGGCACACACACACACACACACACATTCATACACTAGGGACAATTTTCCACGGTGCCAATCAACCTACCGTGCATGTTTTTGGACCGGGGGGAAACCGGAGAACCCGGAGAAAAACCCCTGAGGCACGGGGAGAACATGCAAACTCCACACACACATGGCGAGACGGGAATCGAACCCGGATCCTGGCGGTGTGAGGCGAACGTGCTAACCACTAAGCCACCGTGCCCCATATTCATATTATTTATTATATTATTATATTATTTATTTATTCATATATAATAATACTTCATGGGGGCTTGGTGGTTAGCACGTTCGCCTCACACCTCCTGGGTCCGGGTTCGAATCCCGTCTCGGCCATGTGTGTGTGGAGTTTGTGCATGTTCTCCCCGTGCCTCAGGGGTTTTTTCTCCGGGTTCTCCGGTTTCCTCCCCGGTCCAAAACATGCACGGTAGGTTGATTGGCACCTTGGAAAATTGTCCCTAGTGTATGAATGTGTGTGTGTGTGTGTGTCCTGTGATGGGTTGGCATCCATTCCATCCGCCTTAATGCCCATAGACGCCTGAGATAGACACAGACTTTCCGTGGGAAGATCGGATATTGCGAAGAAGAAGAAGAATGAATGAATGAATGAATAATACTTCATATTATTCTTGTTTGAATGTAGAAAAAGCCTACTTGAGTGTCTTAAGGTGCAAAAAATACTATTATATTCACTCATATTATAAGCCCCATATCTTTCCCGCCACTCATTTGGGATGCTTTTCATAAACTGGCCCCCCATGACAATCTAATTGAATATCCCTGATATACAATCCTCATCGTGAACCCCCACCACCACTGCCTCTTATCACACTTGTGCCTTCGGGGGCAGACGCTCCAGCAGTGCTAAAGCTGAGCAGAAGGCAAGTCTGGCTAATGCGGATGAGACAGAGAGGGAGTCGCTGACTTAGAACGGAGACGTTCCTGATCACATGATCATCCTCTTGTTTCCCCTGCATACGTCTTTACTTTAACTAGAGTAATAAAAAAATGTAGTAACTCTTACCGATCTTCCTCGGGCACGGCTTTCCACGTTTCCATTGCACACTATTACACATTGTTGCATTTGCACTATTCTTACTTATTATAATCTATGTCCTGTGTATTTTTTTTGCATTTTTTCTTCATGTCTTATAATTGATAGTCTTCGGCTGCTGGAGCAAGAATTTCATTGTCTGGTGTAACACACTGCACACACGACAGGAAACTCTCGAATCCAGTGTCTTCAGTATGCAGCCGAGAGGTACGAGGTGCTATCGAATAGTTCTCAAGAAAGTACTTTGATTTATCCACGTTTAATCGGCATCAAAACACTCTCCATGTACTACACTCCCAGCATTCTTCTGGAATGTGTCAAATGGGGTGAATAGGTTGGGTGAGGGCTGATTTATTAGTCATGTTGCAGACTTATTAAGGTCAGTGCTGCCTGTGACTATGCGTGCAGCCTTGTGCTGCCATCTGCTGGTGTGTTACAGAACTAGTCATCTTGAAACGTATTATTTAGGGCATGTGGTAGCTCAGTGGACAAGATTTCAGACGCCTAATGATCAGAATAGAATAGCCTTGTCACATATACATTACAGCACAGTGAAATTCTTCCTTTGCATATCCCAGATTGTTGTAGGTAGCTAGGGGTCAGAGCGCAGCCATGATACGGTGCCCCCCCCCCCCCCCCCCCCCCGGAGCACAGAGGGTTAAGGGTCTTGCTCAAGGATCCAAGGGCGGCAGCGCCGCCATACCGGGGCTCGAACCCAGATCTTCCGATCAGCAGCCCAGCACATTGGACCACTGAGCTACACCCCCCTCCATGTCATAGGTTCAAATCCCAGCATCACTAAGCTGCCACTTTGAACAAGGCCTTTAACCCTTTGTTGCTCAGCTGTATAAATATGATAAAAGGATGACGGCGTCTACCAAATACTGTAAACATTCATTGATTCATTCATTCATCTTCTACCGCTTTATCCGATCTCCCCTCGGGTCACGGGGAGTCTGTGCCTATCTCAGGCGTCTATGGGCATTAAGGCAGGATACACCCTGGATGGAATGCTAACCCATCACAGGACACACACACACACACACACACATTCATACAATAGGGACAATTTTCCAAGGTGCCAATCAACCTACCGTGCATGTTTTTGGACCGGGAGGAAACCGGAGAACCCGGAGAAAAAACCCCTGAGGCACGGGGAGAACATGCACAAACTCCACACACACATGGCCGAGACAAGAATCGAACCCGGATCTTGGCGGTGCCCCCCCCTTACTGTAAACATAACTGTAACTATTTATAATATCACGGTAACATAATTGCCAAATGACCCTGTTACACCTGGAAGTTGTTTTTCCCCGAATTGATTTACGATTGTTGAAACCCAATTATTATTGAATAAAATCCCACAGGTAAATGCGCCCCAGGTCGCAACTTTTATTGCCAGTCAATCTTAGATAATGACTTACTGGAAACTGGTAGCTTTAAGCATCGGTCTTCAAGACTAATGTAAAAAAAAAAACCTCCAAGGCAGTTTATAAACATAATTAGCATCTAAAAGACTTCCTAACAGGCATCTAGCAACAACGGCGCCAAGAACGACAGGAATGCAAATTGCAAAAAGGAAAAAAAAAAAAACAACAAAAACAACAACAAAAAAAAAACGACACTACCATCCTGTCGTTAGCTGCCTACAGGAGCGTTCCATCTTAATTAGCCTTCTAGCAAGCCCTCATTAGCGTATAGTATTTAAAACAGATGCCCTGCTGAATGAGTCTGGAGGCTGACAGGATGCCCCACATCTGTATTGCTGGCATGTGGTTAATATTTACCAACTTCAGGAATGATAAATGATCAATATTTCTTATAAATATAACTGCCAAAGCTTATACTCTTAGAACGCTTACGAGTTCTCCACTTTCCTAAATGAGGTTTCCATAGAACAAAGATTTAACCTGATTTTTTTTTTTTTATCCTCCCCTTCATTTCCTGATCTAAATGAATTCCAGGTGGTTCATTTCATATTTCACAAGTTCTGGAACGTTTCCGCCAGAAAAAATACATTTTTAAATACCAAGTTTTGTGTTTTTTTTTTTTTTTTATCCAGTGGTGGACGAAGTCTACACAAACCATGTGTTAAAGTAAAGATACACTTGTTAAAAATATTCCTTCGGTAAACGCGTCCCTTTAGACTTTCACCTGTGTAACAATACAAAAGTCCATTCATTCATTCATTCATTCATCTTCTATCGCTTTATCCGATCTTCCCTTGGGTCACGGGGAATCTGTGTCTATCTCAGGCGTCTGTGGGCATTAAGGCAGGATACACCCTGGATGGAATGCCAACCCAATCACAGGACACACACACACACACACACACATTCATACACTAGGGACAATTTTACAAGGTGCCAATCAACTTACTGTGCATGTTTTTGGACCGGGGAACCCGGAGAAAAACCCCTTGAGACACGGGGAGAACATGCAAAACTCCACACACACACACACAGCCGAGACGGGAATCGAACCCGGACCCTGGCGGTGTGAGGCGAATGTGCTAACCACTAAACCACCGTGCCCCCTAATACAAAAGTTTTTGCCTTTAAATATACTTCATAGGGCTGTTAATCGATTCAAATATTTAATTGCGATTAATCAATGTAGCATAAATGAATACTTTTCATGTTTCTAATACTCTAAATAACTGTACCAAATGTTATAATAATTATATATTATATATTATATTATATATAAAATAGATTTCTTTCAAAATCTCTCCTTTTAAAAAAATATTTATTTTAACCCTGGAAATAATTTTTTCAATATTCATTTCTTGTTAATTAATTAATTTCTTGTTCATTTCAATGTTCATTTTTTACTGTTGGTTTGAAGTGTAAAATATGGGACGTGGCTCCTTTAAGAATTCTGTTCCGGTTGCTTTTCCATATAAACTGGTGATATGTTTAGGTTATACAGAAGTGCATTTTTTTTCTTGTGTGTGAATGCAATTTGTTTACGTATAACCTAAACATATCACCAGTTTTTTTTTCTTAAAGGAGCCACGTCCCATATATATATATATATATATATATATATATATATACATATATATATATATATATATATATATATATATATATAGGGATTTGGGAATGCGATGTGCTTGCGTAAGGTTCCATACGGTAATATACGCTAATATAGTGAGGAGATCGTACCTGTTGTGAATGCGCAGCTAGTAGGTGTAATTCGGGGGAAATTTAGGATGAGTGGGTGGGTGCACTGAACCTTTATTTATTTATTTGTTATTTTTTTTGTTCGTTGTTGTTCGGGTTCAGAGTGTGAAGGAGCAGATCACACGTTGAGCTCAGTGGTTTAAGGCGCTGGGCTGCTGATCCGGGTTTGAGCCCCGGTATTGCCAAGCTTCCACCCAAGGCATGTATCATAGCTGACCCTGCGCTATCACCCCAGCTACCAACAACAAGCTGGGGTATGTAAAGAAAGAAAGAAAAATAAACAAAATGACAAATAAAGGCTATTCTTCTAATCACACGTTAATAACATTAGTGCTGTTAAAGTATGTAAAAATATTTATGTAAACTACAGATATATATAAGTAGTATATAAGTATATATATATATATATATATATATATATATATATATATATATATAAGCTACTTAATTTCTAGTCATTACCAAGTTGGAGGCACTCGGGTGTACAAACATAAAACTAGCAGGTTGTTACCTGATACAGTGCAGTGATTGTGTGGTGACAGTGAAGTACTGTTACCGAGTATATAGATAAATAATTAAATAAAAAATAATGCAAGGGGAAAAAAAAAAGTGAATATAATTGAATCATGTGTGTTTTTAGACCTGACGAGCAAACCTGGACCTTGATTATAAATAATACAAAGTTGGTGTACTGATTGATTGCAGTGCGGAGAACAAAGATGGAAAAAGAAAGAAAGGTGGAGGCGGACGAGACAGACGCTAGCGAAGCAGACGAATCAAACCTTGTTCGGTGCGATAATTCTCTCATTATCATAAATAACATTTGTAACAGGAGGTTTGTTGTTGTTTTTTTTACTGCAAAAATACAGGACTATAGTGTTTTATTTATTTTCATTTGTAAAGATAGTTTGTGATTTCCTCAATATGTCCTTTTCCACTGTTTAAACAAATAACTTGGTATATTTTACCATAGTATGTAAATGTCATTTTTTTGTTTTACACATTTGTTTTACAAATCCCACCACCTACAAGCTGCCACTAGTGGGCCCTTGAGCAAGGCCCTTAATCCTCAATTGCTCAGTTGTAAGTCGCTCTGGATAAGGGCGTTTGTCAAATGCTGGAAATGTAAAACATTACGGCTTAGTGGTTAGCACGTTAACCTCACACCTCCAGGGTCCGGGTTCGATTCCCGTCTCGGCCATGTGTGTGTGGAGTTTGCATGTTCTCCCCGTGCCTCAGGGGGTTTTTCTCCGGGTTCTCCGGTTTCCTCCCCCGGACCAAAAACATGCACGGTAGGTTGATTGGCACCTTGGAAAATTGTCCCTAGTGTATGAATGTGTGTGTGTGTGTGTGTGTGTCCTGCGATGGATTGGCATTCCGTCCAGGGTGTTTCCTGCCTTAATGCCCATAGACGCCTGAGATAGGCACAGACTCCCCGTGACCCGAGGGAAGATCGGATAAAGCGGTAGAAGATGAATGAATGAAATAAATAATAAGTAAAATGTAGTTACTAAATCTACTTGTTTACAAACAATACAAAGTTTCTGTAATGATTGATGGCAGAACAAACGCTGTAAACTATTCACTGGAACACTCATAAGACATACGGAACTACTGATATGTTCAAATGAAAATTATATTCATGCTAATTCAGGCTAATTATATGTGTATTTATATGCTGTGGCTTAACTGAACATTATTTCTATGGTGATTTTTGTCGTATAAAACAGTGGCTAAATTTGGTACAATGCATGAAATGTACAATTTTACGTTAAAATTTCCGCTTAAAGAAATTTTCATAAAAAGAAAAAACGCTGGATTTTTCAAATCCCGAGTTCCTGCGGCACAACGAGTGTCTATTTATTTCTTAAAAACACTTTCCGTTCTTTATTTAGAGCACTTCTGCTTCTCGCTCGGCTCACAGTCAAACCTGAAAATCACAGAAAGACAAAACTACTGTACTGTACATGAGCTGAGCCACAGGTGAGACTGAAATACGCCTCTGCTCCCACACGAACATCTCTTCTTTAGTGGAGGAGTTAAAAAGAAGGATGAAAAAAAAACACCTTCTTCACATATCCCAGTGATGTTAGGAAAACTGGGCTCAGAGCCACAATACAGCCTCCTCGATGCACAAAGTGTTAAGGGCCTTACTCAAGGGCCCCGAAAAGTCCAAGATTGGCAGTTACTAGGTCTTGAACCCATGACCTTCTGATCAGAGCCTTAACACAATCAGCTTCCACCTCCCCTGTGGGGAAAAAAAAGGGGCGGGGGGGCAGCCTGAGGTCATGCATCTTCCAGCATCTTCTCCACATGGGTTCTAAAGTGATACTTTACATGGGTGAAAAGATCTATGGAGCTCCAGCTCTATTGAACATGAAGGATTTAACTGCACCACAGGAAACTTCTCACCGTACATGGGTACCTCTGATTTTACTAACATCCCTATGGATGAATGAATCTACAGAAAAAACAGAGCTTATTATTATTATTATTATTATTATTATTATTATTATTATTATTATTATTAATATTATTACGAAGACTAAATGCGGAAAGAGATGTTCAGAAAGGTCGGGGGCTTTTACAGAAAAGAATTTACCACACAAAACATGACATGAAGGATGTAATCGGTACATTATTCATTCATTCATCTTCTACCGCTTTATCCCATCTTCCCTCGGGGTCTTTTGGGTTTGGTTGCACGTGTTAGGGGTAAAGGGGAATCTGTGTCTATCTCAGGCGTCTATCTTTGGACATTAAGGCAGGATACACCCTGGATGGAATGCCAAACCCATCACAGGGATTTAACAGGATAAACACACACACACACACACACATTCATACACTAGGGACAATTTTCCAAGGTGCCAATCAACCTACCGTGCATGTTTTTGGACCGGGAGGGAACGGAAAAACCGGAGAACCCGGAGAAAAAACCCCCTGAGGCACGGAGAGAGAACATGCAAAACCCCCCCCCACACCAAACTCCACACACACATGACTGAGACGGGAATCGAACCCGGACCCTGGAGGTGTGAGGCGAACGTGCTAACCCACTAAGCCACCGTGTCCCCATTATTATTATTATTATTATTATTGTTGTTATTATTATTAATTATATGTATATTATGATTATTATTATTATTATTATTATTATTATTATTATTATATTATTTATTATTATTACTATTACGGAGAATAAATGCAGAAAGAGACGTTTAGAAAGATCTTAAGGTTGGGGGCTTCTACAGAAAATAATTTACCACACAAACCATGACGTGAAGGATGTAATCTGTACATTATTCATTCATTCATTCATTCATTCATCTTCTACCGCTTTATCCGATCTTCCCTCGGGTCACGGGGAGTCTGTGTCTATCTCAGGCGTCTATGGGCATTAAGGCAGGATACATACACCTGGATGGAATGCCAACCCATCACACACACACACACACACACACATTCATACACTAGGGACAATTTTCCAAGGTGCCAATCAACCTACCGTGCATGTTTTTGGACCGGGGGAGGAAACCGGAGAACCTGAGAACCCGGAGAAAAAACCCCTAATGAGCCCCCTGAGGACGGGGAGAACATGCAAACTCCACACACACATGGCCGAGACGGGAATCGAACCCGGACCCTGTGAGGTGTGAGACGAACGTACTAACTGCTATCGGTACATTTAACGCCCCTTTAATGTTTACACCTTTGTCATTGTGTCATTAGCGAGTTTGATCAAACAAATCACTCAGGAGGTGAAAACAACAAACGAAGAATTTGTTGGATGGCTGCGTTTCACTCCCTGATCACTTTAGCGAAAAATAAACAAGCTAATCTGTAAGGAAATCTTATGATTTTTGTATTTGTGACCAGATTAGCTTTCAATCTAAGGAAAAAAAAAGGGGAGACGGTACACACCTCAGGCCCCACTCGTCTATTCAACGCTACTCGCTGTCCTTATTTCGTGCAGGGTTTCCACGTGCTCTGGATAGAAACCTAAAAAAGTAAAAAAAACAAAAAAAACATGCTAATGACGTTGCGCGGAAAAAGCTAAAGTGGCGCTAAAGAGCTAATCAGTGGCACAAACATCAAAGCCGGGCTACAGAATCTCTCGAATTAGTTACGACTGCATCGCTAATGAGGTGAACAAAGGTTAAACGCTACATCAGGGATTATCATTGCAAATATTTGTCTTTGATCAGCTAATTACTGCTTTAAAGCGCATTAATATTAGCGTAGCAAAGCTTCCACTTTGTTCTCTTGCTAGCTGATTAAAATTTGCGAGTCAATATAAAAATTCTTTCAGCCTTTCAAAGGTTTCCGAATATTCGGGATTTTATTAAATGCGCGCAGGTAAAGGGTTTTTTTTTCTTTATAAAATATCACAGTTATTAGTTTAGCTCATTCGTATTCGCTTGTTAAGATTATGACTTAAATTCCTGTCAGGTTATTTCATGCTAGCATAGTGCCTAGCAAATATAATACATTTCTTCTAATTAGACAAAAGGGGGCACGTTGGTTTAGTGGTTAGCACGTTCGCCTCACACCGCCAGGGTCCGGGTTCGATTCCCGTCTCGGCCATGTGTGTGTGTGGAGTTTGTGCATGTTCTCCCCGTGCCTCAGGGGGTTTTTCTCCGTGTTCTCCGGTTTCCTCCCCGGTCCAGAAACATGCACGGTAGGTTGATTGGCACCTTGGAAAATTGTCCCTAGTGTATGAATGTGTGTATGAGTGTGTGTGTGTGTGTGATGGGTTGGCATTCCATCCAGGGTGTATCCTGCCTTAATGCCCATAGACTCCTGAGATAGGCACAGACTCCCCGTGACTCGAGGGAAGATAAAGCGGTAGAAGATGAATGAATGAATATTAGACAAAATATGCTACATGATGACTCAAACGTTATGTGTCTGTTACAGAGAAGGGGGTGTGGCCTTACAGTATGGCCTTTATGTATTAGCACTAATGAAGGAGGCGTGGCCTTTATTTATTAGCCCTAATGCTTAATGCAATTGTTTTAATGAAGGTGTAGCATTTATATAATAGTTCTAAAGAAGGGGGTGTGGCCTTTATTTATTAGCCCTAATGCTTAGTGCAATTGTTTTAATGAAGGTGTAGCATTCATGTAATAGTTCTAAAGAAGGGGGTGTGGCCTCTGTGTTTTCGTTCTAGCGAAGAAGGTGTGGCTTTTACGTTGAAGGGGGTGTGGCCTTTGTGTTTAAGTGTTAATAAAGGGGTGTGGCTTTTATGTTGTAGTTCTATTGAACAGGTGTAGTGTTTATGTATTAGTTCTAGTAAAGGGGGTGTGGCCTTTATGCATTAGTTCGAATGAAGGAGGCGTGGCCTTTATTTCTTAGCCCTAATGCTTAGTGTAATTGTTTTAATAAAGGTGTAGCATTTATGTAATAGTTCTAAAGAAAGGGGTGTGGCCTCTGTGTTTTAGTTCTAGCGAAGAAGGTGTGGCTTTTATGTTGAAGGGGGTGTGGCCTTTATGTTGTAGTTTTATTGAACAGGTGTAGTGTTTATGTATTAGTTCTAGTAAAGGGGGTGTGGCCTTTATGCATTAGCACTAATGAAGGAGGCGTGGCCTTTATTTATTAGCCCTAATGCTTAGTGTAATTGTTTTACTGAAGGTGTAGCATTTATGTAATAGTTCTAAAGAAAGGGGTGTGGCCTCTGTGTTTTAGTTCTAGCGAAGAAGGTGTGGCTTTTATGTTGAAGGGGGTGTGGCCTTTATGTTGTAGTTCTATTGAACAGGTGTAGTGTTTATGCATTAGTTCTAGTAAAGGGGGTGTGGCCTTTATGCATTAGCACTAATGAAGGAGGCGTGGCCTTTATTTATTAGCCCTAATGCTTAGTGTAATTGTTTTACTGAAGGTGTAGCATTTATGTAATAGTTCTAAAGAAGGGGGTGTGGCCTTTATTTCTTAGCCCTAATGCTTAGTGTAATTGTTTTAATGAAGGTGTAGCATTTATGTAATAGTTCTAAAGAAAGGGGTGTGGCCTCTGTGTTTTAGTTCTAGCGAAGAAGGTGTGGCTTTTATGTTGAAGGGGGTGTGGCCTTTATGTTGTAGTTCTATTGAACAGGTGTAGTGTTTATGTATTAGTTCTAGTAAAGGGGGTGTGGCCTTTATGCGTTAGTTCTAATGCAGGAGGTGTGGCCTGTGTTTTAATTCTAATATGGCTTTTCAGTCCTAAAGTAGGTGTGGCCACTGTTTTAGTGCTAATAAAGGAGGTGTGGCCTTTATGTATTTGTTTAAATGAAAGAGGTGTCGGGGCACGGTGGTTTAGTGGTTAGCAGGTTCGCCTCACACCGCCAGGGTCCCGGTTCGATTCCCGTCTTGGCCATGTGTGTGTGTGTGTGGAGTTTGCATGTTCTCCCTGTGTCTCAGGGATTTTTCTCCGGGTTTTCCGGTTTCCTCCCCCGGTCCAAAAACATGCACGGTAGGGTGATTGCCACCTTGGAAAATTGTCTCTAGTGTATGAATGTGTGTGTGAATGTGAATGTGTGTGTGTCCTGTGATGAGTTGGCATTCCATCCAGGGTGTATCCTGCCTTAATACCCATAGACGCCTGAGATAGGCACAGACTCCCCGTGACCCGAGGAAAGATCGGATAAAGCGATAGAAGATGAATGAACGAATGAGGTGTCGCCTCTTTTTCAGGGATAATAACAGAGGCGTGGCTTCTGTGCAATATAAAAGAAAGTGCGGCGTTTGTATTTACTCACCGCTGAAGTTGTAAAACCAGTGTTTTTTTTTTATATGTACACGGTTTTAATTGCGTTATATCATCGGGAATGAAATCCCATAGCACTGAATTGGGTGCCTGTTTGCGTAGTTGTGCGTTTTCACTTCGCTACTCAGACATATTGATGAGCGAGAGTGTACCAGCTGTTCGATCTCACCCTCTCTGCTCCATCTCTCGTTCACGCTGATGGCAATTTCGGGACTTATTTATTTATTTATTTTTTAAAACTTCCTCTCTAATTGGCAAATCAAACCTACCAAATGGATTATCAATCAACTCATCGGAGTTGGTAATGATCCCTAAATCTTGTTTGTGCTCGTGATTAAAAGAGAGAGAGAGAGAGTAAAGAGAGAGAGAGAGAGAGAGAGATAAAGGGTCTTTTTTTTTCCCTCTCCAAAGTGTTTGACTTTTCGCGGACGCATCGGAGCGGTGCCGAACGAGCAGGTTCTTCGGCGGTGCATTAGCGTATTTGACAGGAAGCCGTCAGACGGAAAAATGACGGCCTGTCACTTTGCGTTACATAACGAGCGCGCGAGGGAGACGCCCGGGAAAAAAAGAGCACCGGCAACTCATTAGAATCCGCGAAAGCCATTAAAACACATCAGGGATGCCGGCGCAGGAAATTACAGGGTTGTACTTTCGACGGGGGAAAGAAAACGGAGCACTCGGTACTGAGCGAGAAGAAAAACGTTTTAGTTTTACATCCGTTCTTACTTACTTGGGGGATTGGGGGGTGGGGGTGGAAGGGTGTGTGTGTGTGTGTGTGTGGGGGGGGGGGGGGGGGAAGAACGAAAAGAAAAGAGTGTGGGGGGTTTTGAAGAAACAGAGTAAACACACAGCTGT
>JACRUU010000019.1:2888237-2905737 GCA_030449085.1 Kryptopterus vitreolus | reverse complement strand
GAAATGCAACAGTGTTCATTTTACTGCATTACAGACATCTAGACAAACAGAGAAAGACACAGAGATAGAGAGACATAGAGACAGACAGACAGAGAAAGACTGACAATAACAGAAAAATTGACATACAGAGAGAGAAAGAAAGAGAGACCGGGAAACAGACAATCAGAGAATGACAGAGAATGACAGAGTCAGACAGACAGAGAATAAGGCAGAGAGTCAGACAGACAGATAAAGACTGACAGTAACAGAAAGACAGACAGATAGAGATAGAGAGAAAGACAGACATAGAAAGACAGACCGACACAGACAAGCAGAGACAGAGAGACAGGCAGAGAAAGACGAACACCAACAGGAAGTCAGACAGAGATAGAGACAGAAGTACAGAGAGACATGCAGATAGCCAGACGTAGAGAAAGACAGGCGAGACAACGAGACATATAGAGGGTCAGACAGAGACAGAGAGACGGAGACACAGAGACAGGGAGACACAGTGTCTCAGACAAACTTGAAGTTTGTGCGTTAGGATTAAATATTGTTTTAACATTCTTATGTATTCAAGAACATCAACACACACACACACACACACACACACACACACACACACACACACACACACACACACACACACACACCCACACACACACACACACACACACGCACACACAGATGTTCAGTGAGTTTTATTAATGCTACACTACATAAATAAACCTGAACTCAAACTTAACCTGAGAAAGCTGGATCACTGCAGAATAAACACACACACACACACACACACACACACACACACACCACACACACACACACACACACACACACACACACACACACACACACCACACCCACACACACACCACAACACGCATGCACATGAAGATTTTCCAGTAGAATCTGTGTGTGTGTGTGTGTGTGTGTGTGTGTGTGAGAGAGAGAGAACACTAGAGAAACAGCCTGTCCTAATACAGCTCCTCTTTTGTACCCGTATGAATTGTACATTTATTAGAAAAAGCACCCCCCCCCACCCCCGTGCCACCTCTCCCGACCCCCCCCCCCCCCCCACTCTCGCCCCAGCCCCCCCCACCCCTCCTGTTCCATGGCCTAATAAAGACGGAATTATTATTCCAGCCTAATGCGGAGAGCTGCTGACTTTACGAGCTGCCTGTAGCCCTCGCTAAAATGCCACCACCCTCCCATTCTCCACTGATTCCTACTCACCCCTCCTCACATACACACACACACACACACACACACACACACACACATTTCCCAGCACTTCAATGAACCCTCTCTCTCAGCGTGGAAAAAAAAACCCCAACACGTCCTCCGCCTGCTCTTTTCACATCACATCACATCACTTCACTTCTGCATGTTTCAGCATCTTATCCTGCACTTTGGCTTCCCCCACGGTTCAGGTTTCCACACGCCTCGGGCCGAGCGAGCCCATGGAGAATTCATGAAGGTGTGTGAGAACCCAGACAGAACGTTTGATCCACGACACGTTGAGCTTGATGTCGATTTAGCTGTTTTGCCTTAAAGGGCTGGGATGGAGCAATGTTCACTCTGTGCGGTGTGTGTGTGTGTGTGTGTGTGTGTGTGAGATAAAACTACATATGTAAGTGTGACCCAAATGTCAAGTAAAGTAAAAAAGTAAAAAAAAAAAAAAAGAAATAATATGTATATATCGTATATATAATATTATGTGTGTGTGTGTGTGGTGTGTGGTGTGTGTGTGTGTGAGCTCACCCTCCCTCTGGTGTGGAACACCACTACATATTGTATAGTGGTCTATATATATATATATATAATATCTCTCTCTCTCTCTCTCATATAAATATATATATATATATATATATGTTGTGTGTGTGTGTGTGTGTGTGTGTGTGTGTGTGTGTTGTGTGTGAGATAAAACGACATATGTAAGTGTGAACCAAATGTAAAAAGGAAAAAGTAAAAAAAAAAAAAAAAAAAAAGCGATAGATTAGGATAATATATATCTATATATAGATATATCTATATATCTATATGGTGTGTGTGTGTGTGGGTGTGTGTGTGAGATGTGTATAGATATATATACACACACACACATATATATAGAGATATAGTATACAGTATATATATATACATATATATATATATTATAGTATTATATATATATATATATATATATATATATAGTATATGTATGTGGTGGGTGTGTGGTGTGTGTGTGTGGTGTGTGTGTGTGTGTGTGTGTGTGTGTGTGTGTGTGTGTTGGTGTGAGATTAAAACTACATATGTGCAATGAAAAGTGTGAGCCAAATGTAAAGGAAGTAAAAGTAAAAAAAAAAAATATATATATGTATATATATATATATATATATATATATACACACACACACATATAAATATATATATTCCCGTCTCGGCCATGTGTGTGTGGAGTTTGCATGTTCTCCCCGTGCCTCAGGGGGTTTTTCTCCGTGTTCTCCGGTTTCCTCCCCCGGTCCAAAAACATGCACGGTAGGTTGATTGGCACCTTGGAAAAATTGTCCCTAGTGTATGCAATGTGTGTGTGTGTGTGTGTGTGTGTGTCCTGTGATGGGTTGGCATTCCATCCAGACTGTATCCTGCCTTAATGCCCATAGACGCCTGAGATAGACACAGACTCCCCGTGAATGGATGAATGTATAGGGTGTCGAAATGAGGACAATCGGAAAAAAGAAGAAAAAGAAAACTGTAGTAAGAAATGTAAAAATAAACGCCGACTCAACAGAAACAGGAGACTCTGTGTGTTATAGCTTCATGTTCATGTTCCTACATATAAATATACTGCTTTTTTTATCGACGCACATACACTACAAACACTGCATCGTGAGACACATGTATCCAATACATATACATCCAATACACTTTTTCACACGCTTAAATAATCAACAACGAAATTAAACAAGTTATACTATTTATTTATTTCATTCATTCATTCATTCATCTTCTACCGCTTTATCCGATCTTCCCTCGGGTCACGGGGAGTCTGTGCCTATCTCAGGACAATCACACACACACTAAGGCAGGATACACCCTGGATGGACACACACACTCACATTCACACACACATTCATACACTAGGGACAAGCAGGTGCCAATCAACCTTACCGTGCATGTTTTTGGACCGGGGGAGGAGGAAACCGGAGAACCCGGAGAAAAAACCCCCTGAGACACGGGGAGAACATGCACAAAAACTCCACACACACATGGCCGAGACGGGAATCGAACCCGGACCCTGGCGGTGTGAGGCGAACGTGCTGACCATTAAACCATCGTGCCCCCTATTTATTTATTTATTTCTTCTTTTAAATCATAGGTTTGCATGATACTCTCTCAAACAGGTTTCCATAGCAACAGCTGCTTCACCGGGACCTCGTATTGACGGACGTTTATTAAACGTTCACGTAAGGAGTCTCTAGTGTCGGTATCTCCAATATCCTGTGTGTTTATTTTATTTTTTTGTTTTGTTTTGTTGTTGTTGTTGTTGTATATACGCTTATACTTACGTTTATCTCCGTGGCTCCTCCACAAACATGCAAATCATATCCTGTTGCTATAGAAACGACAATATCAGAAAAGGCGCCTTAATATCGCATTCACGAATCAAAGCGTTCGGGGATTCGAGAGCGGCGCGGCGTAAACGCAATGAAATAATCACGGATAAATCACGTGGAACGTTTAGTGCAGTGTCGGGTTCGGGGTCAAATAATAAATATAAGCGGCAAACTGGAACTGAAAACAGAGAGAGAGAGATAGAAAGAGAGAAGGAGGGAGAAGGAGAGGGAGAGATTGAATGAGACAAAAAGAGACAGATGGTCAGTATCAGTTTAAAGCTCGGAGATTAAACGAGTGCTGGCAGCATGGACAAATGGAAATATGATCCACTGCAATCCCATGTACACACACACACACACACACACACACACATGCACAGGGAGTGAGTGAATGTACAGTGGTGGGTGTTCATGCATGTCTGAGTGAGAGAGACAGAGAGACAGTGAAAGATAAAGATTAAGAGTGATACAGACAAAAAGAGGGAGACTGGAACAAATCATGCGTGAGATGGAGAGAAAGATGGAGAGAAACCGAGAGGATGAGGATGGGGTGAGAGAGAGAGAGAGAGAGAGAGAGAGAGAGAAATGAAGTGAAAGGAAGAGACAGAGAGAAACTGCAACAGTGAGAAAGTAAGACGGAGAGTGAGAGCCAGAGAGACAGGAAAATATGATGAGAGAGAGAGAGAGAGAGGACTAGAGGGAAACAGAGAGACAGTCACAGATAGGAAGTGAGTTAGACAGAGAGAGTGAGACAGGTAGACAGTGAGACACAGAAAGGTAGTAAGTGGAGAGTGTGAGACATGTAGAGAATGAGACAAGTAGAAGAGCCAGATATAGAGTTTGAGACCGGAGTCAAATGGGACAGGAAGAAATTAAGAGAGTGAGACGGGTAAAGTGTGAGCCATAGAGACATTTAGAAAACGAGACATGTACAGACTGAGACATGTCATTAGAGCGAGACACACTGAGTGATGCAAAAAGACATTGAAAGAAAGAGAAACGTACAGAGTGAGACAGAAAACATTGAGAGAGTGAGACAGGTACAGAGTGATACAGACAGATATTGAGAGAGTGAGACAGGTACAGAGCGAGGGAGACAGAGAGACATTAAGAGAGTGTAGATAAATGCAGATAAATATTGGGAGAGTGAGACAGGTAGTGAGTGAGATTAGTACAGAGTGATACAGATAGATACTGAGAGAGTGAGACAGGTAGCGAGTGAGTAAGAGACATTGTGAGAGTAAGACAGGTACAGCGATACACTGAGACAGGTACAGAGTGAGACAGAAAACATTGAGAGAGTGACACGGGTACAGAGTGATACAGATATATATTGGTTGAGTGAGATAGGTAGTGAGTGAGATAAGTACAGAGTGATACAGATAGATACTAAGAGAGTGAGACGGGTAGCGAGTGAGATAGGTACAGAGTGATACAGGTAGATATTGAGAGAGTGAGACAGGTAGAGAGTGAGGAAGAGACATTGTGAGAGTAATACAGGTGCAGAGTGAAGCAAAGAGAAGTTAAGAGAGTAAGACAGGTACAGACTGAGACATGTCAATAGTGTGAGACACAGAGACAATGAGAGAGTAAGACAGGTAAAGCAACGAGAAATTAAGGGAGTGAGACACGCAAGACTAAGACATGTCTATTCGATAGAGTGGTATACAGATAAAGTGATGCAAAGGGATATTGAAAGAGTGAGAAAGGTAGAGAAGGAGACAGGAAAACATTGAAAGGGTGAGAAAGGTAGAGAGAGAGAGCGAGAGAGAGAGAGAGAGAGAGAGAGAGAGAGACAGGGAGTCTGTGCTGTATCAGCATGTACACAGTAATAACACGTCCGGCCACACAAAAAAAAACACCTCTGCTTAAACCCTCATGGCATCACCCAGTGTGTGTGTGTGTGTGTGTGTGTGTGTGTGTGTGTGTGTGTGTGGTGTGTGTGTGCCGTGTGTGTGTGTGTGTGTGTGTGTGTGTGCCAGTGTAGGGACAGATGTGTTTGAATTGGCCTGTGAGGTGATCCGCCCTAAAACAGCAGCACCTTCTACTCACCTCCTGCCTTAGGGGCACACAGACTCTTATTCTCTCTCTCTTTCCCTCCCTCCCCCCCTCCCTCTCCCTCTCTCTTCCTCTTTCCCTCTCTTTTTCTCTCTTCCTCTCTCAAGGGGTACCACCAGATTTTGCTCTCTCTTGATCTACCTCAATTCTTTTTCTTTCTTTCTCTCTTATCTTTCGTTATCTAACTCATACAATCTTCTCTCTCGCTCTCTCTCTCTTCACTTTCTTCCCCCCCTCTCTCTTCTTTCTTCTCCCTTTCTCACTCTCACCCCCATCTCCCCCCTCTCTCTCTGGGGATAGTGAGATATAGTAAGAGAGGGATAACGAAAGAAAAGAGAGAGGGTAGTAAGAAAGGGTAGCTCTCTCTTTCTTTCTTTCTTACTTTCTTCCCCCTCTATCACTACACCCCCCATCTCTCTCTCTCTCTCTCTGTCCCTGTCTCACTACTCTCTCTCTTTCTTTCTTTCTTTCTTTCTCCCCTCTCTCACTATACCCTCTGTCTCTATTTCTCTCTATCTCTATCTGTCTCTCTCTCACTACCCCCCCCCGCTCTAATATATATCCTTCTTTCTCTCTCTCTTTCTTTATTCCTGCTGTGACCTGGACTATAATTGAATGAAGATTTCCATGTGTTATACACACACACACACACACACACACACACACACACACACACACACACTCCTGACATTCAGTGGGTCTTAGCGTCTCTTCTGTAACTAACACAGAGATTTTACTTTGTTGATGAGTGAACATTTGTTGGGAAAGTTATCAATAATAATAATAATAATAATGAAAATAATAATGATAATAATAATAATAATAATAATAATAATAATAATAATGATATATAATAATAATAATAATAATAATAATAAGGGGGCACGGTGGTTTAGTGGTTAGCATGTTCGCCTCACACCACCAGGATCCGGGTTCAATTCCCGTCTCGGCCATGTGTGTGTGTGGAGTTTGCATGTTCTCCCCGTGTCTCAGGGGGTTTTTCTCCGGGTTCTCCTCCTCCGGTTTCCTCCGCAGTCCAAAAACATGCACGGTAGATTGAAAAAAAAAAATTGTTCCTAGTGTATGAATGTGTGTGTGTGTGTGTGTGTGTGATTGTGAGTGTGTGTGTGTGTCCTGCGATGGGTTGGCATTCCATCCAGGATGTATCCTGCATTCTTAATGCCCATAGACGCCTGAGATAGACACAGACTCCCTGTGACCCGAGGGAAGATCGGATAATAAAACAGCGCTAGAAGATGAATGAATGAATGAGTAATAATAATATTAATAATAATAATAAAATTACTTCTGGCTAAAAATTCTGATTTTCTTCTGATTTTTATAGTTATTATTCATTTAATTATTATTCTCAGAAATATATTTGACCTTATTTAATTTTATTTTATTTTCCATGTCTACACTGGTTTTTCCTCTCATGTCATGTTGACATGTTACATGTCATAACAAGCGTTCCGCTGCATGCCATGTGCTGTATGTATTTGTATGCGACAGATACTAATGAAACCTAACTTTAAATGCTGCGGTTTTGCCGTCGAACGTTACCTTCTGTTTGTACTAAGCTAATATATTTAGCTAGCAACTAATAACCGAAGAGTGATGATGCAACACTTGCTATCTGGTGTAAACATTTTGCAGCTGTTTACATCTCATACGTTTTTTTTTGTTTGTTTTTTTTTTTTTTTTTCGACGCTCGTTTGTGAATAAAATATAAAAAACAGCCGGCTTGGCTAATTCATTCATTCATTCATTCATTCATCTTCTACCGCTTTATCCGATCTTCCCTCGGGTCACGGTGGAGTCTGTGTCTATCTCAGGCGTCTATGGGCATTAAGGCAGGATACACCCTGGATGGAATGCCAACCCATCACAGGACACACACACACACACATCACACATTCATACACTAGGGACAATTTTTCCAAGGTGCCAATCAACCTACCGTGCATGTTTTTGGACCGGGAGGAAACCGGAGAACCCGGAGAAAAACCGCCTGAGGCACGGGGAGAACATGCACAAACTCCACACACACACATGGCCGAGACGGGAATCGAACCCGGACCCTGGCGGTGTGAGGCGAACGTGTTAACCACTAAGCCACCGTGCCCCAGCCGGCTAATGCGGTCAGCTAATTCTCACTAGGCGATTGGATATCTTTGCTTTCGTAAACACACCAGCTGGAGGAAAAAAAAAGGGCAAATGTTTAGCAAATGGCGAACACGAAAGTTTCTCCGAGCTGAAGTTGTGGAAAGAAAACACGACCCTGGCGCCTTTGCAGCGGATCTGCTATGCTAATGCTCAGCTATAAGAACTGGAATCTCAGCGGTAATGAAAGTTGAGTCAGAGGAAGGAAGTGAAGCTAAAGAGGTCTAAGTGTGTGTGTGTGTGTGTGTGTGTGTGTGTGTGTGTGATAAGATGAATAAGATATAAGAAAGAGGTCAGGAGAAGGAATCCGGGAGGCGACTTGGGAAATAAAGTGATCCGTTACTTCTGTTCACTTTCCACAAAGTGTGAACGTGTCGATTTACAGGTCAGTGACGCTCTCATTTATTCCTCTCGGTTATCATCATTATAATATTATTTTATTAAATGGAAAAAAAGACAAAAATGGTAATTACGGATGATTAATTCTGGTCGTCTACTTTCAGTAATTTTACATGAATTTACATATTTCCATATTCAGTACTATTGTTCCTAAAAATCAACCTTTTCTAACTTTTCTGACCCCGCCTACTATATTACCTAACACACACACTCTAACCCCGCCTACTATAATACCTAACACACACACTCTAACCCCGCCTACTATATTACCTAACACACACACTCTAACTCCGCCTACTATAATAACCTACTATATTACCTAACACACACACTCTAACCCCGCCTACTATAATACCTAACCACCCACACTACCCTAACCCCGCCTACTATAATTCCTACCACCCCGCCTACTCTAACCACCGCCTACTATAATACCTCAACACACACCGAACCCTCTAACCCGCCTAACTATAATTACCTAACACACACACTCTAACAACCCCGCCTACTATAATAACCCTTATCCTAACACACCACACTCTAACCCCGCCTATAATACCTAACCCCACTCAACTCGCTAACCCCGCCTAGCCTACTATATACCTAACCCCCTCACTCTAACCCCGCCTACTATAATACCTAACACACACTCTAACCCCGCCTACTATAATACCTAACACACACACTCTAACTCCGCCTACTATATTACCTAACACACACACTCTAACCCCGCCTACTATAATACCTAACACACACTCTAACCCCGCTTACTATATTACCTAACACACACACTCTAACCCCGCCTCTATAATACCTAACACACACACTCTAACCCCGCCTACTATATTACCTAACACACACTCTAACCCCGCTTACTATATTACCTAACACACACACTCTAACCCAGCCTACTATAATACCTAACCCCCTCACTCTAACCCCGCCTACTATAATTCCTAACCCCCTCACTCTAACCCCGCCTACTATAATAATACCTAACACACACACTCTAACCCCGCCTACTATAATACCTAACACACACACTCTAACCCCGCCTACTATAATACCTAACACACACACTCTAACCCCGCCTACTATAATACCTAACCCACACACACCCCGCCTCTAACCTAACCACCTCTAACCCCGCCTATAATTACCCCTCACTCTAACCCCGCCTACTATAATAGATAATCTAATCATATAATAGATGTGTTAATACTTAACACACTCACTCTAACCCCGCCTACTATAATACCTAACCCCCTCCCTCTAACCCCGCCTACTATAATACCTAACACACACACTCTAACCCCGCCTACTACAATACCTAACCCACTCACTCTAACCCCGCCTACTACAATAACTACCCTCTCACTCTAACCCCGCCTACTATAATAACTATCCACTCACTCTAACCCCGCCTACTATAATATCCCCCTATACACTCTAACCCCGCCTACTACAATAACTACCCTCTCACTCTAACCCCGCCTACTATAATATCCACCCATACACTCTAACCCCTCCTACTACAATAACTACCCACTTACTCTAACCCCGCCTACTACAATAAGTACTCACTCACTGAACCCCGCCTACTACAATAACTACCCACGTACTCTAACCCCGCCTACTACAATAAGTACCCACTCACTGTAACCCCGCCTACTACAATAAGTGCCCACTCACTCTAACCTCGCCTACTACAATAAGTACCCACATATTTTAACCACACCCACTCACCCCTTTAACTATCTACCCACCACCATTACTACCCACCATTCTAACCCCGCCTACAATCATAACTCCACCCAACACCTAACATTTGCCCACCACTATAAATACAGCTTCTGTCAAACCCCATTAAACCCTGCCTGTACCTACCCAATCACTTTAACCCTTCCCTCTATCACCCCACCATAACACTTACCACCACAGAACTGCGAGGGAGAGAGAGAGAGAGAGAGAGAGAAAGAGAGGGTGAGAGTGGCCTCCGGCGGTGCGTAATTTCTCGTGCTCTGTGCTCAGGAGGATGAAGCCTCACACACTGGCTCCATTGTTGAAGGCCAAACTGAGGCTAAACTGTGTTTTTATTTAGACTTGACCCATCTGGAACTCCGTCCTGCCACCACTGCACTCGTTCTCTCCACCAAGCTTACATAAGCGTCCTTTAATAAAGTCTGAGCTGACCTCCAGGCCGTTCTCTCTCTCTCTCTCTCTCTCTCTCTTTCTGGTTTTGTCAATATCATGTCCTTCTGTTCCCCCAGTCGAGGATCACGTGAATGACGTTTTCCGTTATTGGCTTTCTGACCAGTAGAAAAGCGACTTAAAGTCGATTTATATATTTTATGATTTTATGTGCACGACCTTGTAGAATAAATTGCCACCTTTGGGTGGTTAAAAGAAAAAAAAACAAAAAAAAAAAACCACTGTATATTATTTATCGTGTTGTTAGAACCAAGGCTCACTAGTAATGAGTGAGGCGTCTTCACAATACAGTCCAGATCTCATTCATTCATTCATCTTCTACCGCTTTATCCAATCTTAACTCGGGTCACGGGGAGCCTGTGCCTATCTCAGGTGTCTATGGGCATGAAGGCAGGATACACCCTGGATGGAATGCCAACCCATCGCAGGACACACACACACACACACACACACACACACACATTCATACACTAAGGACAATTTTCCAAGGTGCCAATCAACCTACCGTGCATGTTTTTTGGACCGGGAGGAAACCGGAGGACCCGGGGAAAAACCTCCTTGAGGCACGGGGAGAACATGCAAACTCCACACACACGACCGAGACGGGAATCGAACCCGGATCCTGGCGGTGTGAGGCGAATGTGCTAACCACTACGCCACCGTGCCTCACAGTCCAGATCTTTTCTATATATATATGTGTGTGTGGTGTGTGTGTGTGTGTGTGTGTGTGTGTGTGTGTGTGTGTGTGTGTGTGTGTGTGTTGTGTGTGTGTGTGTGTGTGTGTGTGTGTGTGTATTCATTTTCTACCGCTTTATTCGATCTTCCCTCGGGTCACGGGGAGTCTGTGTCTATCTCAGGTGTCTATGGGCATTAAGGCAGGATACACCCTGGATGGAATGCCAACCCATCGCACGACACACACACACACACACACACACATTCATACACTAGGGACAATTTTCCAAGGTGCCAATCAACCTACCGTGCATGTTTTTGGACCAGGGGAGGAAACCGGAGAACCCGGAGAAAAAAAAAAACCCTGAGGCACGGGGAAACATGCAAACTCCACACACACATGGCCAAGACGGGAATCGAACCCGGACCCTGGCGGTGTGAGGTTAACGTGCTAACCACTAAACCACCGTGCCCCCTAACAAGGACATACTATAAATATTATGATATCAATACAATAGAATAAAGTAGCCTTTATTACTCATATATACATTACAGAACAGTGAAAATGTTTCTTCGCATGTTGTTTGGAAGCTGGGGTGAGCCATGATACAGCGCCCCCTGGAGCACATTGGCTCCAGGCCCTTGTTCAAGGAGTGGAAACTTTGGGCTCAAATAACTGTGCGAAGCAAAAAAAAAAAAAAAAAACATTAGGAGGCAAAATAAATACATTGGAAAAATAATTATATAATAATTATCCAATAATGATATTGATATTATCCATGTTCTCTCATTTTCGACTACAATCCCCCCATTAAAGAAAGGAAGAAATCACGTGGGCCTCGCAGAAAACAGTCCGTGGCTTTTAGATGATAAGAGGCTCAGACGACCATGAAGGCTTTCTTTCACATGACGTCAGTCTGTTTATTTAATCTCACGCACACGCGATGGCCGAGATAACGTCCTGCTGACGTCTATAAAAACACGGCTTCTCAAAGCACCGTTTGGATTGCGTTGTTTACACCCCTAGTGCTCTCTAACCCGACCCCTCCTCCTCCTCCTCCACCTCCCACCACCACCACCACCACCACCGTCCCACTACGACTGCTCCGACCACAAGTCCTGCTGATTCCGGCATTAAGACCCCTGAATCAGGTGGGAATGTGGATTAAGGCGCTGTCTCAGCACATCAGCGCTGACTCGGCAAAAAAACGACTGGGATGTAACGTCATTTATGCCATACGATTTCATTCAGATTATCTCTTCCAAGCTATTGAGCAGGTATGGGAAGGTATGGGGGCCTTACTCAGGGGCCCAGGAGTTCAGATCCCTCCATCCTCTTCCATTATTCCACTGATGCCTCCATCCTCTTCCATTACTCCACCGATCCCTCCATCGTCTTCCATTATTCCACTGATACATCCATCCTCTTACATTACCCCACTGATCCCTCCATCCTCTTACATTACCCCACCGATCCCTCCATCCTCTTCCATTACTCCACCGATCCCTCCATCCTCTTCCATTACTCCATCGATCCCTCCATCTTCTTCCATTACTCCACCGATCTCTCCATCTTCTTCCATTATTCCACTGATACATCCATCGTCTTCCATTCTCCATTACCTCTTCCATTACCCCATACTCCACCGATCCATCCATCCTCTTCCATTACTCCACTGATCCCTCCATCCTCTTCCATTACTCCACCGATCCCTCCATCCTCTTCCATTACTCCACCGATCCCTCCATCGTCTTCCATTATTCCACTGATACATCCATCCTCTTCCATTACTGATCCATCCATCCTCTTCCATTATTCCACTGATGCCTCCATCCTCTTCCATTACTCCACCGATCCCTCCATCGTCTTCCATTACTGATCCATCCATCCTCTTCCATTACTCCACTGATCCATCCATCCTCTTCCATTACTCCACCGATCCCTCCATCCTCTTCCATTACTCCACCCATCCCTCCATCCTCTTCCATTCCCTCCACTCCATTACCCATCCCTCCATCCTCTTCCATTACTCCACCGATCCCTCCATCCTCTTCCATTACTCCATTACCCATCCCTCCATCCTCTTCCATTACTCCACCGATCTTCCATCCCTCCATCCTCTTCCATTACTCCATTACCGATCCCTCCATCCTCTTCCATTACTCCACCGATCCCTCCATCCTCTTCCATTACTCCACCCATCCCTCCATCCTCTTCCATTACTCCACTGATCCCTCCATCCTCTTCCATTACTCCACTGATCCCTCCATCCTCTTCCATTACACCACCGATCCCTCCATCCTCTTCCATTACTCCACTGATCCCTCCATCCCTCTTCCATTACCCCACTGATCCCTCCATCCTCTTCCATTACTCCACCGATCCCTCCATCCTCTTCCATTACTCCACTGATCCCTCCATCCTCTTCCATTACTCCATCCCACCGATCCCTCCATCCTCTTCCATTACTCCATTGATCCCTCCATCCTCTTCCATTACTCCACCCATCCCTCCATCCTCTTCCATTACTCCATTCCATCCCATCCCTCCATCCTCTTCCATTACTCCACCCATCCCTCCATCCTCTTCCATTACTCCACTGATCCCTCCATCCTCTTCCATTACTCCACCGATCCCTCCATCCTCTTCCATTACTCCACTGATCCCTCCATCCTCTTCCATTACTCCACCCATCCCTCCATCCTCTTCCATTACTCCACCCATCCCCACCGATCCCTCCATCCTCTTCCATTACTCCACCGATCCCTCCATCCTCTTCCATTACTCCACTGATGCCTCCATCCTCTTCCATTACTCCACCTGATCCACTCCCTCCATCCTCTTCCATTACTCCACTGATCCATCCCTCCATCCTCTTCCATTACTCCACTGATACATCCATCCTCATTCCATTACTCCATCGATCCCTCCATCTTCTTCCATTACTCCACCGATCTCTCCATCAATTCTTCCATTATTCCACTGATACCCCCCGCCATCCATCCTCTTACCATTACTCCACTGATCCATTACTCCACTGATCCTTCTTCCATTACTCCACCGATCCCTCCATCCTCTTCCATTATTCCACTGATACCGGACTCCATCCTCTTCCATTACTGGCCATCCCGATCCCTCCATCCTCTTCCATTACTCCACCGATCACGCCATCTTCTTCCATTATTCCACTGATACATCCATCCTCTTCCATGACATTCACTGATCCCTTCATCTTCTTCTTCCATTACACCACTGATCCCTCCATCTTCTTCCATTCCTCCACCGATCCCTCTATCCATTGTGCTTTATCCATCTTGCTGGCAAAAAAAAAACATGACCCGATACCGATACAAATAATATTATGGGTGCACTTACTTATGAACGTACGGCTTTCTGTAGGCTCTGATATATATATATACTGTACTCCATTACAACATAACTGCGCACTGAGGTCGCAAAAATTGAAGCGTCAGCAGAATGAAATTCAACGACGGAGAAGCAGAAGCCAAACGCTTCTGATTTACACGCATCCATAAAGCTGCTGTAATCCCCTCTGTTAACACACTAATTAATAAATACCACCTGGAACACACACACACACACACACACACACACCACACACACACACACACAGAGTGCATACTGATAACACACACACTAAACATACACACACACACCTTCAAACACACACACACACACCCACACACACACACACAAACAGAGTGCATACTGATAAATTAAAAACACCACACACACCTTCATACACACACACGCGACACACACACACACACACACACACACACACACACACACACACACACACACACACACACACACACACACACACACACACACAGAGTGCATACTGATAATTATTAACATACACACACACCTTCATACACACACACACACACACACACACACACACACACAGAGTGAATACTGATATACTGATAATTATTAACATACACACACACCTTCATACACACACGCACACACACACACACACACACACACACACACACACACACACACACACACACACACACCACAGTGCATACTGATAATTATAAACATACACACACACCTTCATACACACACGCACACACACACATACACACATACACACACACACAGAGTGAATACTGATAATTATTAACATACACACACACACACACACACACACACACACACACACACACACACACACACACACACACACACATATACACACACAGACACACACTTAAATATTTATAGCAGGAAGATGAAATACACACAAATTGAAATAGAGCCGCCATGTAAGAAACATTGATTTGAGGATAAAAGAATAAATGTAAGAATGGTGAAAGGAAGAGCGAGAGAGGTTAATAAAAAAATGTAGAAGAAAAAGAATAAGACAAAATCCAGGCACAGTGAGATAAAACGATAAAACGATAAAACGATAAAACGATAAAACGATAAAACGATAAAACGATAAAATTAAAACGATAAAACAAAAGGGTTCGATTCCTGTCTCGGCCATGTGTGTGTGGAGTTTGTGCATGTTCTCCCCGTGCCTCAGGGGGTTTTTCTCCGGGTTCTCCGGTTTCCTCCCCGGTCCAAAAACATGCACGGTAGGTTGATTGGCACCTTGGAAAAATGTCCCTAGTGTATGAATGTGTGTGTGTGTGTGTGTGTGAGTGAGTGTGTGAGTGTGTGCCCTGTGATAGGTTGGCATTCCATCCAGGGTGTATCCTGCCTTAATGCCCATAGACGCCTGAGATAGCTCCCTGTGATCCGAGGGAAGATCGGATAAAGCGGTAGAAGATGAATGAATGAATGAATGATAAAACAAAAGAGAAAATGAGACAAAAAAAGAGAAAGAGATGGAGACAAGAAAGATGAACGAAACAAGAGACTAGATAATACGATGAAATGAAGCGAAAGAGAAGTGAGTAAGACAAGAAAGAATAATACAAAAAGAAAAAATTATATAACAAAAATTGACACGTACAATGAGACAAAATCAAAGAGTAAAAAAAAAAATGACAAAAGAGGATGATCCCTCCATCCTCTTCCTTTACTCCACTGATTCCTCCATCCTGTTCCATTACTCCACTGATCCCTCCGTCCTCTTCCATTACTTCACCGATCCCTCCATCCGCTTCCATTACTCCACTGATCCCTCCATCCTGTTCCATTACTCCACTGATCCCTCCGTCCTCTTCCATTACTCCACTGATCCCTCCATCCTTTTCCATTCCTCCACCGATCCCTCCATCCTCTTACCCACTCCCTCCATCCTCTATCCTCCACCAAACTGTAGAGCTTCCATTACTCCACTGAACCCTCCGTCCTCTTCCATTACTTCCACCGATCCCTCCATCCTCTTCCATTACCCACATCTTCCACTTACTCCACTTTTCCATTCCTCCACCGATCCCTCCATCCGCTTCCATTACTCCACTGATCCCTCCGTCCTCTTCCATTACTCCACTGATCCCTCCATCCTCTTCCATTACTCCACCGATCCCTCCATCCTGTAGAGCTTCCATACTCCACTGAACCCCTCCGTCCTCTTCCATTACTTCACCGATCCCTCCATCCGTTTCCATTACTCCACTGATCCCTCCGTCCTCTACCTCCTATTCCAACATGATCCTTCCATCCTCCATCCGGGGGTTGTACTCACTGATCCCTCCATCCTCTTACTCCACTGATCCCTCCGTCCTCTTCCATTACTCCACTGATCCCTCCATCCTTTTCCATTCCTCCACCGATCCCTCCATCCTGTAGAGCTTCCATTACTCCACTGAACCCTCCGTCCTCTTCCTTTACTCGACTGATCCCTCCATCCTCTTCCTTTACTCCACTGATCCCTCCGTCCTCTTATATTACTCCACCGATCCCTCCGTCCTCTTCCATTACTCCACCGATCCCTCCGTCCTCTTATCCTCTCCATCCCACCGATCCCTCCACTCCACCGATCTCCACCTCCACTTCCCACCGATCCCTCCATCCTCTACCACCACTCCATCCACTCCATCCCTCCATCCTCTTCCATTACTTTACCGATCCCTCCATCCTCTTCCATTACTCCACCGATCCCTCCGTCCTCTTCCATTCCTCCACCGATCCCTCCATCCTCTTCCCATACTCCACTGATCCCTCCGTCCTGTTCCATTAGTCCACCGATCCCTCCATCCTTTTCCATTCCTCCACCGATCCCTCCATCCTTTTCCATTCCTCCACCGATCCCTCCATCCTCCATTCCAATCCACCATCCCTCCATCCTCTTCCATTACTCCACTGACCCCTCCATCCAAAAAAGAGAAAGATTAACAAAACAAGAGACCAGACAATACGATGAAATGAAGCGAAAGAGACGTGCGTAAGACAAGAAAGAATAATACAAAAAGAAAACAGGGACCGAGAG
>JACRUU010000019.1:2863237-2883237 GCA_030449085.1 Kryptopterus vitreolus | reverse complement strand
TCTTTCTTTCAATCAATGTCCAGTTTACTGACCACAGAACCTTCATTCATTCATCCATTCATCCCCTCCTCTTCACAGCATTTCTCCTATATGTCTTCATTCTGTCTTTCCTTCTACCTTCATTACTGTCCTGATTACCCTTCATCCCCTCTTCATACCATCTCCACTGTTTCTCTTCTCTTTTCCCCTTCTCTCTCTCCTTCTCTTCTCTTCTCTTCAATGTACAATAAGTAAATGGATGTCAGTTATATTACAAGGAAATTAACACAAAACACGAGACAAGAGAATTCCCCAAAAATGTTTTTCCTCCTCCTGAGTTTCTGATCAATTCTAATCAGATTAAAGAAGATTTATAGAACATTTGGAAATTGTTCCAAAAGCAGGTCATTAATTCAACTAATACGCCTTATAAGTCTTTCCATAGTCATTACATTCATCTGTGAAATATATAGAGAAGCACATTCAGAAAACTCTCCAATAAACAACTGTTTTTGGGTATTGTTAAGGAAACTCACACTAGCCAATCAGAGTACAGAGCTCTGCTAAGCCCCACCCACCCCCCCTGGAAGCTTTGTGTGAGGATAGTACAGCAGAAATGACAATTCAGGAATTAAAACTGTTAATACATTATTAATTTAAATCTATTAGACTTATTCTTTTTTATAATCAAATTTTTCTATATTTTATAAAATACTTAAAAAAAAAATATTATATTTTATAAAATCCATCCTAACATACATAGCTATACATAGGCATCCGAACATTGCATACAATGGTATATATACTTCTCACTTTCATATCTATATATATATATAATATATATATATATATTATATATATATATATATATATATATATATATATATCATATTATATTCATTCATTCATTCATTCATTCATTCTATCTATCTACCGCTATATCCGATCTTCTCGGGTCACGGGGAGCCTGTGCCTATCTCAGGCGTCTATGGGCATTAAGGCAGGATACACCTAACCTTGGATGGAATGCCAACCCATTGCAGGGCACACACACACACACACACACATTCATACACTAGGGACAATTTTCCAAGGTGCCAATCAACCAACCTACCGTGCATGTTTTTGGACCGGGAGGAAACCGGAGAAACCCGGAGAAAAACCCCCTGAGGCACGGGGAGAACATGCAAACTCCACACACACATTCCCGAGACGGGAATCGAACCCGGATCCTGGCGGTGTGTGAGGCGAACTTGCTGCTAACCACTAAGCCACCACCGTGCCCCTTATATATATATATATATAATATATATATATATTCATTCATTCATTCATCTCATCACTCTAACCGCTTTCTATTCTACCAATCTTCTACTCTACCTACACGCTTTTATCCGATCTTCCCTCGGGTCACGGGGAGCCTGTGCCTATCTCAGGAGTCTATGGTCATTGGGAATGCCAACCCATCGCAGGGCACACACACACACTCACACACACACACACATTCATACACTAGGGACAATTTTTCCAAGGTGCCCCCCCCATCCACTACCGTGCATGTTTTTGGACCGGGGAGGAAACCGGAGAACCCGGAGAAAACCCAAACCCCCTGAGGCACGGGGAGAACATCTATATATGTATATATATATATATATATATATATATATATATATATATATATATATATATATATATATATATATATATAATTTATTGTCAATAGAATATTGATTTTATAATTTTTTTTGTCTGTTTATGAAAAAAAATGTCAATATTTTTGCCCCAAATGCATTTCTATACAAAAACCAGCTTAACGGATTTTTTTTAAAATTAAGGTTGAAATTATTTGGTTTTATATTATAAAACATGAGTCATATGAGACCCAGATCAAATTTCACTTATTTATTACACACTAATATAAAATATAAAAATAGTAAATATAAAAAAGGTTGTGTTCTAAACTTTGATATATATATAAAAAAAATTGACCATTGAAAAGAGAAATCTGTTGATGGCGTCTCCATTATTATGACGTGTCAGGTTGTAATATCAGATCCATTTGGATTGTGAATAAAGACTGCTACTTTCCTTCCTTACTGAATTACACATCCATCCATCCATTCATCCATCCATCCATCCATATCCATCCATCCATTCATCCATGCCATCCATTCATGTCCATCCACCCATCTGTATCTGTTGCTGGCGTCTCCATTATTATGACGTGTCAGGTTGTAATATCAGATCCATTTGGATTGTGAATAAAGACTGCTACTTTCCTTTCTTACTGAATTACACATCCATCCATTCATCTATCATCCATCCATCTATCATCCATCCATCCATCCATCTATCATCCATCCATCCATTCATGTCTATCCATCCATCCATCTGTATCTGTTGCTGGCGTCTCCATTATTATGACGCGTCAGGTTGTAATATCAGATCCATTTGGATTGTGAATAAAGACTGCTACTTTCCTTCCTTACTGAATTACATATCCCATCCATCCATTCCATCCATTCCATCCATCCATCCATCCATCCATCCATCCATTCATCCATCCATCCATCCATCCATCCATCCATCCATCCATTCATGTCCATCCATCCATCTGAATCTGTTGTTGGCGTCTCCATTATTATGATGTGTCAGGTTGTAATATCAGATCCATTTGGATTGTTAATAAAGACTGTTACTTTCCTTCCTTATTGAATTACACATCCAACCATCCATCTATCTATCATCCATTCATTCATCCATCCATCCATTCATGTCCATCCACCCATCTGAATCTGTTGCTGGCATCTCCATTATTATGACGCGTCAGGTTGTAATATCAGATCCATTTGGATTGTGAATAAAGACTGCTACTTTCCTTCCTTACTGAATTACACATCCATCCATTCATCTATCATCCATCCATCCATCCATCCATCCATCATCCATCCATCCATTCATGTCCATCCATCCATCTGTGTCTGTTGCTGGCGTCTCCATTATTATGACGTGTCAGGTTGTAATATCAGATCCATTTGGATTGTGAATAAAGACTGCTACTTTCCTTCCTTACTGAATTACACATCCATCCATTCATCTATCATCCATCATCCATCCATTCATCCATCCATCCATTCATGTCCATCCATCCATCTGTGTCTGTTGCTGGCGTCTCCATTATTATGACGTGTCAGGTTGTAATATCAGATCCATTTGGATTGTGAATAAAGACTGCTACTTTCCTTCCTTACTGAATTACACATCCATCCATTCATCTATCATTCATCCATACATCCATTCATCCAGCCATCCATCTATCCATTCATCTGTATCTGTTGCTGGTGTCTCCATTTTATGACGTGTCAGGTTGTAATATCAGATCCATTTGGATTCTGAATAAAGACTGTTACTTTCCTTCCTTACTGAATTACACATCCATTCATTCATCCATCCATCCATCCATCCATCCATCCATCCATCCATCCATTCATGTCCATCCATCCATCTGAATCTGTTGTTGGCGTCTCCATTATTATGACGTGTCAGGTTGTAATATCAGATCCATTTGGATTGTGAATAAAGACTGCTACTTTCCTTCCTTACTGAATTACACATCCATCCATTCATCCATCCATCCATCTATCATCCATCCATTCATCCATCCATCCATCCATCCATCCATCCATCCATCCATCTAAATCTGTTGCTGGCGTCTCCATTATTATGATGTGTCAGGTTGTAATATCAGATCCATTTGGATTCTGAATAAAGACTGTTACTTTCCTTCCTTACTGAATTACACATCCAACCATCCATTCATCCATCCATCCATCCATCCATCCATCTATCATCCATCCATCCATTCATGTCCATCCATCCATCTGAATCTGTTGTTGGCGTCTCCATTATTATGATGTGTCAGGTTGTAATATCAGATCCATTTGGATTGTGAATAAAGACTGCTACTTTCCTTCCTTACTGAATTACACATCCATCCATTCATCCATGCATCCATTCATGTCCATCCATCCATCCATTTCTTTTTGCATCTTTTTCTTTCTGTCATTAATATTGTTGTCCTTTACTTCCTCTTTTTCTAATATTTTCTATTATCTGCACTTAAACACAACTGTATAGTGTATATATCCCTTCTGTGTCTCATCTTTCTTTCTTTTTTCTTTCTTTTTTTCTTTCTTTCTTTCTTTCTTTCTTTCTTTCTTTCTTTCTTTTCTTTCTTTCTTTCTTTCTTCTTATTTCTTTTTTGTTCTTTCTTTTTTCTTTCTTTCTTTCAGTTAATGGATAATTCCATTCATCCATTCATCCCCTCCTCTTCACTGCGTTTCTCCTGCATGTCTTGTAATGTCAGGTTGTAATATTAGATTTGGATTCTGAATAAAGACTGCTTTCTTTATATTTCTTTCCCTTCTGTACAAGTCAAAACAGAACCACTTTTTCTCTGCAGTGTGTTCAGGTGAAAACTAATGCAAAGAAAGAAAAGAGAAAAAAGAGGCTTTTTCTCCATCTAACGTACACATTCTTTATTCACGTAGCCCAGCTTGTTCGAAAGTCGGGGTCAGAGCGCAGGGTCAGCCGTGATACAGCGCCCCCTGGAGTAGAAAGGGCTAAAGGTTTTTTCTCAAGAGCCTAACAGTGACAGCTTGGTGGTTTTTGAGGACTCGAACCCCCGACCTTATGATCAGTAACCCTTGAGCCTCCACTGGCCAGGAAAAGTAAAGTCGCATAAAACATTGATTCCTTTGGTTTTGAAAGTCTCTGTGACCGTGTGTTTTTACAGAATCTCTCTTCCTAAAACCCTGTCTCTCTATAAAGAGCTCGAGACCAGCTCAGGATTCTAGTGAATTCATGTCACTATGACATCATGATGAGCTGGAAGTTCATAAATAATAGATTGTGATTGGCTGGAATTTCAGGCGTTGAACTTGTGAGTTCAGAGAGTCGAACACACAGGCATTTACGCAATTACATTTATCCAGAGCGACTTACAACTGAGCAATTGAGGGTTAAGGGCCTTGCTCAAGGACCTTGTTGTGGTGGGGTTTGAACCCGTGATCTTCCGATCCGGAGTCCAACACCTTAACCACTGGGCTACATCACCTCCCTACAAAGGGCGGGCAAGGGTCTTAGGGCTTTCAAGGTCTTTTCAGAATTTTGGCAGACGCCCTTATCCAGAGCGAGTTACAACTGAGAAATTGAGGGTTAAGGGCCTTGCTCAAGGGCCCACTAGTGGTAGTGGTGGGGTTGAACCCGTGATCTTCCGGTCCAGAGTCCAACACCTTAACCACTGGGCTACACCACCTCCCTACATAGGGCGAGCAAGCAAAGCTTTCAAGGTCGCTACACCTCTTTCTTTACAATTACATTTACAGCATTTGGCAGACGCCCTTATCCAGAGCGACTTACAACTGAGCAATTGAGGGTTAAGGGCCTTGCTCAAGGGCCCACTAGTGGCAGCTTGGTTGTGTTGGGGTTTGAACCTGTGATCTTCCGGTCCAGAGTCCAACACCTTAACCACTGGGATACACCACCTCCCTTGGCACCTTGGCAGGTGGGAGTGGGTGGAGCAAGTGCAGCAGTGGGGGGGTGTGAGAGGATTTAGGCACGTTGAACCAGCGTTCTGAGGTAGAAGCTACAGCAGAGAGTTACAGTAGTCCAGTCTCCAGATGACCAGAGACTGATCCAGGACCTGTGCTGCCTGTGTGGATAGAAATGAAGGTCGACTCCTTCCTATGTTGTAGAAAAGGTGTCCTTGATGGTCCTTCGTTGATGGAGGGAGAAAGTAGAGCGTTGTGGAGAGTTATGCTGAGATCTTGACCAGGACATGAATCACATGCGATCACCAGCAGTTCTTCGGGATGAGTTTGAGCGGATGAACGCTCCTCTAGGGTGCTGGCTGATATTCGTGCAGACGCTGTGGTATCTGATGGAGGGAAGGAGAAGCACCATTAGCGAGAGAAGGAGAAGCACCATTAGCTACAGTGCCATTATCAGTGTATCGCTCTCAGAAGCGTTATTTTGAATCCGCTCAGTCCAACATCAGTGACGGCTTGAACTCCTCCAATGCTGGGAAGCGATCGTGAAGTGATAATCTACATCCAGGTGTGAGACCTTACACCATTACACTGCTCTCCACCTCACCTGTTTATCCCCACCTCCGCAAATCCTTTACTCATTATACATAATAATTCTATTGTGCAGCCAAACTGGACACGATGCCAACCTGGAGTCATTCCCATCGCTTCCTCGCAGGGAGGTCCTAGAACCACAATGGTCTCGATACTCGGCCCACGGCAGGCGGAGGACGTCAGACGGACGTCTGGATGAATAAGAACCCAACCTCGTCTAGTGTGACTGCAGGTTCGACTCTCGGGGAAACGCTCACCGCAGCCGCCAAATGACAAAAAAACAATTAGTGTGAGGACTTCAAGAGGAACTCGGGTTCTGAAGTGGTGACATTGTTGTGGTTTGTATAGATGTACGTATATACTGTGTGTGTGTGTGTGTGTGTGTGTGTGTGTGTGTGTGTGAGATACAGATGGTTGGCAAGGCAAAAGAAAGGGCGCGGAGTGTTTACAGAGGAAAAGGGATTGAAAGGTCTGGGCCTGGGTGGATAAAGATGTGTTTGTTTTATTTCTGGCTCTGTCTTTCCCTGTGGCTTTGATGTGAGCTCGGCGGAGTGTGTGTGTGTGTGTGTGTGTGTGTGTGTGTGTGTGTGTGTGTGTGTGTGTGTGTGTGTGGTGGTGGTGTGTGTGAAAGGTGTGATGTGTTTGTGGTGCGTGTGCGTGTGTGTGTATGAGCCGGGCGTTGTTGTGTCCTCTGACCTGCAAGCACTCGAAGTGGGCAACAGGATTACAGAGTAGAAAAGTAGGTTTGGAGAAATAAGGGCCTGAATTAGAGCAGGACTCTCGAGAGGAAGAATTGAGATGAGAGAGAGAGGGAGAGAGAGAGAGAGAGAGAGAGAGAGAGAGAGAGGAGGAAGAGAGGCACAGTGGGATTGAGGGATAGGAGTGGACTGAAAGACTGAAAGAGAGAGAGAGAGAGAGAGAGAGAGAGAGAGAGAGAAAATGAGTGGATTATCTTGATGAAGAGACGGCACCATGACACTGGGAGTGGATTTGAAGACTCGTGTGTGTGTGTGTGTGTGTGTGTGTGTGTGTGTGTGTGTGTGTGTGTGTGTGTGTGTCTGTGTGTTTGTGTGTGTGTGGGGACATCTTTCATCAAGGATGTCCTAATCAGACCTGTTTCCTTCCCTTAAACTCTCCCACCCATTACAAATTGATGTAGATTCGTGCATGAATAAATGTGTGTGTGTGTGTGTGTGTGTGTGTGTGTGTGTGTGTGTGTGTGTGTGTGTGTGTGCCTTTTTATTTACCTCTCCGCTTGTAAAATGCAGTAAATTGATTAAAGCAGGTTAACTAGCGGTGGACTGTGATTGGATCATTTAGTAGTTGTTTGTTAACTGTGCTGTGCTTCTCCTTCTGTAAATGCTGTATATACATTCGATACACACCCCCCATCCCCCCCCCCCCCCCCCCCCCACACACACACACATTTATTCACCGCAGTGAGTTAACACATGATTTCTTTCTTTAAATCCTTAAAATCCGAAAAGCTTTCCTCCTTATCGTCCTAAACAGAGGAAGAAAGGAAATGTGATCGGGTCCGTGTGGACCTAAATTTAAATAAAATAAATAAATAAATAAATAAATAAATAAATTGTCCTGTTTATGGGGGCACAGTGGTTTAGTGGTTAGCCCGTTCGCCTCACACCTCCAGGGTCCTGGTTCGATTCCCGTCTCGGCCATGTGTGTGTGGAGGGGGTTTTTCTCCGGGTTCTCCGGTTTTCCTCCCCCGGTCCAAAAACATGCACGGTAGGTTGATTGGCACCTTGGAAAATTGTCCCTAGTGTATGAATGTGTGTGTGTGTGTGTTGATAGGTTGCCATTCCATCCAGGGTGTATCCTGCCTTAATGCCCATAGACGCCTGAGATAGACACAGACTCCCCCGTGACCCGAGGGAAGATCGGATAAAGCGGTAGAAGATGAATGAATGAATGAATGAATGAATGAATGTCCTGTTTATAACAAAAGTCTTGAAGCCTCTCGGGGGGGGGGGTGAAAAAAAAAGTCATACGTCCTTATAATAGCAGGTAGAAATCAGAGATTGTATTTCCTGCTTTAGTGAGAAATCGTTGTCCTTCAGGCTGGATATCAACTCGCTGTTTACACAATGGATCTCTAGCGATCATGGTAATATGGATGCAAGAACATCCAGGAACATGGGGGGAAAATATATAAATATATATATATATATATATAGGACAAAGGCCGTAAATAGGTTAACCAACCTGATTGTCAAGATATTGTTTCTAAAAAAAGGAAAGAAAAAAAAGAGAGAGAGAGATGGGAGGAGGAAATTGAAGCGAATTATTGAGGGACTTTTAGTTCTAGGTCATTCCACAGAGAGACTTCCTCTTCTCTCACATGTTAGTATGTGACAGTCTACAATTACAGGATGTTGGTGGTGCACGGTGTGGAGGTGAAGTGGCGAGCGTGAGAAGGGTGTAGCTGTGGATTATCACTTTATGCCAAGCACACTTTCCAGGAGCTGTTATTCCTGTGTGTAGACGGAAACTGGTCCGATTCCCCACCCAGGGATAAAACAGTGCCAGAAGATTATTTTTTATTTATGTGAAGTTTAATGAACTGTTGGAAGGAAGAAAAAAGACGTGTATGTCTCCGCGTCACTAATACTTAAGCTGGTTTCGGTGTTTTTCCCTCTCATTTGAACATTTTATGCCTCTTATCTTATGCCTCGAGTCATTGCGTAAAATCGCCGAAGAACTTCCAGCACGCACGATTAAGGTCATTAACGGAAAAGCTGTATCGATCCAGACTGACTTTCCAGCCAATCACAATACGGCATTCACATCTGAAACATCCAGCCAATCCAAATCCATAATTCATATCTGAACTTCGTTCATCATCGTTCATCTTCTATCTTCTACCGCTTTATCTGATCTTCCCTCGGGTCACGGGGAGTCTGTGTCTATCTCAGGCGTCTATGAGTATTAAGCAGGACACACACACACACACACACACACATTCATACACTAGGGACAAGTTTCCAAGCTGCCAATCAACCTACCGTGCATGTTTTTGGACCGGAGGAGGAAACCGGAGAACCCGGAGAAAAACCGCCCTGAGGCACAAGAAGAACATGCAAACTCCACACACACACATGGCCGAGACGGGAATCGAACCCAGACCCTGGAGGTGTGAGGCGAACGTGCTAACCACTAAACCACCGTGCCCCCGTCGGAACTTCCAGCCAATCACAATCCTCTATTCACACCTGACCTTCCAAACACGCGCTAGCATTCACTCCTAAACCTCGAGCCAATCGCAATCCACTATTCACATCTGGACTTTCAATCACAAGCCATTATTCGTATCCGAATTACCAGCCAATCACAATCCAGCATTCCACAACTAAAGCAGGATTCATACCAGAACCATATCTATGCTGTGAATAAATGTCAACAAAAACAGATTATTATTTGCAAATCTCATAAACCCATAATTTATTTACAGTCAAACATTAACACACACACACACACACACACACACACACACACACACACACACACACACACACACACACACACACACACATATATATATATATATATATATATACCCCTATATATATATATACCCCCCAAACAAGGTGCCCTATTGGCTGTTGAATGTAATAGAATTTACACATCCAGTGCCCTATAGGACGTGTCCCTTGAGTGCACCCATGATCTGTCACATACACATATAGACAGCATACGACATGCAATAAAATGCTTATTACACCTGTCCATGAAAAAGCAAAAAGAGTAAACGAGTAGATCATTTTTTTTTAAATAGTGTGTGTGTAAAAGAAATAGGAAATAAAAATACAAATTAAAACATAACGAATGGTATGTGGAGGGGCACGGTGGCTTAGTGGTTAGCACGTTCGCCTCACACCGCCAGGATCCGGGTTCGATTCCCGTCTCAGCCATGTGTGTGTGGAGTTTTCATGTTCTCCCCGTGCCTCAAGGGTGTTTTTCTCCGGGTTTTCCGGTTTCCTCCTGGTCCAAAAACATGCACGGTAGGTTGATTGGCACCTTGGAAAATTGTCCCTATTGTATGAATGTGTGTGTCCTGTGATGGGTTAGCATTCCATCCAGGGTGTATCCTGCCTTAATGCCCATAGACACCTGAGATAGGCACAGGCTCCCCGTGACCCGAGGGAAGATCGGATAAAGCGGTAGAAGATGAATGAATGAATGAATGGTATGTGTGGCAGATCTTGCAGGGTTAACATGTTTGTCCACTGTAAAAGTGTCCAGTATAAAGTTTGTCTGATGTTGTGCAGGAGAGAAGAGAAAGTCGAAAGTCCCGGTATCGGGTCCTGGGTGTTTCCTGGTTTAGACCTGGTTTAGACCCTTTGGGAAGAAGCTCCTCCTCATTCTCTCCGTGTTCGCCTTGGAGGAACGAAAGCACTTTCCTGACCGCAAGATAGAAAAGGGTCCATGGCTGAGGTCTTTCACATGTTCCTGGCCCTGGTCCAGCACCACGGAGCTCGGTGCGAATGGTACTTGCATCTGACCGCACCACCCTCTGAAGGGCTCGCCTGTCCTGCATGGTGCTGTTCCCGAACCAGGAAATGATGTTTCCCGTCAGGACGCTCTCACTGGTGAAGGTGTAAAAGTCCATAAGCACCTGAGATGGACGTTTACATTTACATTTGCAGTATTTAACAGACGCCCTTATCCAGGGCGACATACAAGAAGTGCTTTATGTCTCGCTCTAAGGATAAGATTCATTCAAGAAGGGTAAATACTTAAGTACACAAGGATAGACAGTTTTTTAATGGATTTCTGGACAGTGAGATATAAAAGAGAATAAAAAGGAATGTTAGGATGGGTGTTGTTGGAAGAGGTGTGTCTTCAATCGACGTTTGAAGGCAAACAGTGGACCTCCAGTGGAAGTTCGTTCCACCACATCGGTGCCAGAACAGAGAAGAGCCTTGAGCCTTGGTCTTACCTTTTACCCTGAGAGATGGTGGAACCAGGCGAGCAGTGCTAGATACTCGCAGGCAGCGAGGTGCAGTACGGGAGGTATGAAGGTGTGAAGGTTTAAAGCCCTATGAGGTATGAAGGTTTAAAGCCCTTCACCAGGGTGTCGGTGTGACAGGGGCCAAGATATGACCACCAAGGAAACGGAAAACTGGGGTCCCGTTGATGGCTTGTATGAGCGCTCCTGTTTCGGCACTGTCCTACACTGGGAATGTCGCCAGCGGCCCCGTAGGCCAACACCACCGCGGCAGAGACACGGCTCTGACGAACATCACCTCAGCACTGGGACGTAAATGTTGACACTAGAGGAAGTTTTATCCTGATTTATTATCCTCTGGAGTCAGGGAGATGTTCCATCCTCCAGGCTATTCACTGATATCCGTGAATGGGGTTTAGGAACGAGTCATGAGGTCAGGGGTTTTGAAACGCACCCAGTCGGTCATTCGCGCGAGGATAACGAGGCTGGGGTAAATCGTTTTCCGTGGCGAGCCGTGCACATCCACAGCGCTTACTGAAAACACTCCATTATAAATCAGCGGTGAAAGTCTATTAGGTAGCACACAAACACAAACACAGATTGATACGTGCCCCAGGCGCATTTATGCACGCGGCGTGTCGCACGAATACGCCTAATTAAATACGCACTTGCCAGACGGCCCATTGTAGTTGGCCGCTTTCGTTCGCGGCCCCGCAACACCCGGAGATCTCTCAGTACGAACGTCGCAGCATGGGCGACGAAGCAGATTTGGGAGCGGGGAAGGAAAATAAAAAGGTACGTGTTTAAACATAGATATTTCGCGGATTAGCCTGGTCGAACAGATTCAGCGACAGCAGGACAGTTAGCGAGTGATTAGACCAAGCTAAGCCAGTAGTGAGACGCCAGGCGCCATGACAGGACAGGACAGGACAGATGGACACGCTCGCACACTGAAATGATAGGACGGAGATATAGCGATATATATATTTCACGCTAATAAATGATGGTAATAATGCCGCCCGAACTCCGTAACCCTCGTGATGGTGAGGGGGCTGGACATGCGCTAATAGATTTCATCATTTCCTCTGTGCTTGACGCTCTGAATTTAGAACAGTGATTAGCCATGCTAGACGAACGCTCAATCATCGTTAACATCGTCATCTGATACAAAAAAAAGGATCCGACGTTATCTGACGAACAGAAACACACCAAGAGGCCAAAGAAGCTTGCTGTGTGTGTGTGTGTGTGTGTGTGTCATAAAGTATAACGTTTTGACAACATCTATTACCCTCATTGTTTTGTGCGCTTTAACTAAATTTTAGGCACAAAACACAGTGTTTAAAAGTGAGTGTTGGTGTTTGATTGGATGTGGTGTTTAATTATGATTGTGCTGGTAAATGTTGGTGTTTGTTAGGATGTTTTATTGTTTAATTGTAAATGTTGGTTTTCAGTGGGATGTCCTGGTGTTTACTGGTGAATGTTGCTTTAATGGTCTGTTGGTGTTTGATGGTGTGTTTTGTTGTTTGATGGTGAATGTTTGGTGTTTGAGGGCGCAGTGGTTTAGTGGTTAGCATGTTCGCCTCACACCGCCAGGGTCCGGTTCGATTCCCGTCTCGGCCATGTGTGTGTGGAGTTTGTGCATGTTCAACCCGTGTCTCAGGGGTTTTTTCTCCGGGTTCTCCGGTTTCCTCCCCGGTCCAAAAACATGCACGGTAGGTTGATTGGAAAATTGGAAAATTGTCCCTAGTGTATGAATGTGTGTGTGTGTGTGTGTGTGTGTGTCCTGTGATGGGTTGGTATTCCATCCAGGGTGTATCCTGCCTTAATGCCCATAGACGCCTGAGATAGGCACAGACTCCCTGTGACGAAGATCACAGGGGAAGATCGGATAAAGCGGTAAAAGATGAATGAATGAATGTTGGTGTTTAATAGTGTGTGTTGGTGTTTGATAGTGAATGTTGGTATGTTTGTGTTTGATGGTGTGTTTGATGGTGTGTTTGTTGTTTGATGGTGAATGTTGGTGTTTGATGGTGAATGTTGGTGCTTTATGGTGTATTTGGTGTTTAATAGTGTGTTTTGGTGTGTGATGGTGAATGTTGGTATGTTTGGTGTTTGATGGTGAATGTTAGTGTGTGATGGTGAATGTTGGTGTTTGAATGTTGGTGTTTGAAAATGTTGGTGTGTGTGATGTTGATGTTGGTGTGTGATGGTGAATGATTGGTGAATGTTGGTGTTGTGTTGATGGTGAATGTTGGTGTGTGATTGGTGAATGTTGGTGTTTGGTGTGATGGTGAATGTTGGTGTGTGATGGTGAATGTTAGTGTTTGATGGTGAATGTTGGTGTGTTTGGTGTTTGATGGTGAATGTTGGTGTGTGATGGTGAATGTTGGTGTTTGATGGTGAATGTTGGTGTGTGATGGTGAATGTTGGTGTTTGATGGTGAATGTTAGTGTGTGATGGTGAATGTTGGTGTGTTGAATGTGTGTTGTGATGGTGATGTGGTGTTTGTGATGGTGAATGTTTGTGGTGTTTCTGGTGTTGTGTTTGAATGTGTGTTTGGTGAGTGTGTGTTGTGTGGTGTTGAATGTTGGTTGTTGGTGATTGGTGAATGTTGGGTGTGTTGATGGTGTGGTTGTGTTGGTAATGATGTGGTGTTTTGGTGTTTAGTGATGGTGTGTTTGATGGTGAATGTTTCTGTTTGAGTGTGTGTTGGTGTTGGTGTTTGATGTTGTGTGTTTGGTGTTTAATGGTTAGTGTTTGATGGTGAATGTTGTGTGTTGATGGTGAATGTTGGTGTATGTGTTTGTGTTTGTGTGTGTGTTTGTTGTTTGATGGTGAATGTTGGTGTTTGAGTGTGTGTGTTGTTTGTGTTGGTGTTTGTTGGTGGGATGTTGGTGTTTGATGGTGAATGTTGCTGTTTGATGGTGAATGTTGGTATGTTTGGTGTTTGATGGTGAATGTTGGTGTTTGATGGTGAATGTTGGTGTTTGATGGTGTGTTTGTGTTTGAGTGTGTGTTTGTTGTTTGAAGGTGAATGTTGGTGTTTGATGGTGAATGTTGTGTGTGATGTGGTGAATGTGTGTGTGTTGGTGTTTGATGGTGAATGTTGGTGTTTATGTGTTGATGGTGAATGTTGGTGTGTTGATGGTGTTTTTGATGGTGAATGTTTGTGTTTGATGGTGAATGTTGGTGTGTGTGATGTGGTGAATGTTGGTGTGTGATGGTGAATGTTAGTGTTTGATGGTGAATGTTAGTGTGTTTCGTGTTTGATGGTGAATGTTGATGTGTGATGGTGAATGTTAGTGAATGTTGGTGTGTTGATGTGTGAATGTTGGTGTGTGATGGTGAATGTTGGTGTGTGATGTTGTGATGTTGTGTTTGATGGTGAATGTTGGTGTGTGACGGTGAATGTTGTTGTGTGATGGTGAATGTTAGTGTTTGATGGTGAATGTTAGTGTGTTTCGTGTTTGATGGTGAATGTTGATGTGTGATGGTGAATGTTAGTGTTTGATGGTGAATGTTGGTGTGTGATGGTGAATGTTAGTGTTTGATGGTGAATGTTGGTGTGTGATGGTGAATGTTGGTGTTTGGTGATTTGGTGAATGTTGGTGTTTGATTGTGAATGTTGGTGTTTGATTGTGAATGTTGGTGTGTTTGGTGTTTGATGGTCTGTTGTTTGATGGTGAATGTTTCTGTTTGAGTGTGTGTTTGGTGTTTGATGGTGAATGTTAGTGTTTGATGGTGAATGTTGCTGTTTGATGGTGAATGTTGGTATGTTTTGGTGTTTGAGTGTGTGTTTTGTTGTTTGATGGTGAATGTTGGTGTTTGAGTGTGTGTTTGTTGTTTGATGGTGAATGTTGGTGTTTGATGGTGAATGTTGCTGTTTGATGGTGAATGTTGGTATGTTTGGTGTTTGAGTGTGTGTTTGTTGTTTGATGGTGAATGTTTGGTGTTTGAGTGTGTTGGTATGTTTGGTGTTTTGGAGTTGTGTGTTTGGTGTTTGATGATACATGTGTGTTTGTTGTTTGATGGTGAATGTTTGGTGTTTTTGAATGGTGAATGTTGCTGTTTGATGGTGAATGTTGGTGTTGTGGTGTGTGATGGTGAATGTTGTTGTGTTGATGGTGAATGTTGGTGTTTGATGTTGTTTGGGTAAGTGTTTGGTGTTTGATGGTGAATGTTGGTGTTTGATGGTGAATGTTGGTGTTTGATGGTGAATGTTGGTATGTTTGGTGTTTGAGTGTGTGTTTGTTGTTTGATGGTGAATGTTGGTGTTTGATGGTGAATGTGGTGTTTTGATGTTGGTGTTTGAAGGTGAATGTTTGTGGTGTTTGATGGTGTTTGTGTTGTTTGATGTGAATGTTGGTGTTTGGTTGGTTTTGTGTTTGATGGTGTGTTTTTGGTGTGAATGTGGTGTTTGATGGTGTGTTTTGGTGTTTGAGTGTGAATGTCGGTGTTTGATGGTGTGTTTTGGTGTTTGATGATGAATGTTGGTGTTGAATAGTGTCTTTTGGTGTTCGATATCGCCTCTTGGTGTTTGATGGAGAATATTGGTGTTTAATGGTGTGTTTTGGTTGTTAATTTTGTATTTTTGTATCATGTCACTTATTCTAAGGTTCCTTGCTTGTGTCCAGTCGATACACTTTCACCTACAAGTTCTCGGAGGTGTTCTATTATTCCTTAACGGCATCAAACATGACGTGTCCCCCAAAAGAAAGCAAAATGAAACTCCATCATCATCCAACCCCATCCCATTATAACCATTTAAAAAACATTCCCATATCCACCAGGGCTTTTTGCAGTGAAGCTGGGACACGCGGAGGACTGTGTTTGTTGGTCAGTTTGTTGGTGAGTGTTGATGGTGCCATATGTCAGACCAAAGGCTATTATGTTCAGCCAAGAGGAACATCTGGAGCTTCTAATGAACATGGATGGTTAATTAATGCCACAGAGGGGTTCTGGGTAATGGAGGCAAACTGCGAGGCTTCAGAAAGAGCTAAAAGAGCGACGGCACGCCTCAAGGGAGCCGGCAAATTGCAAAGCACCAGGGCGAAAGTGTGTCCGCTTCATGTGGGTTAAGTGGAGCGAGTGAAGAATGCCCAGCCCTACAATGACAATACATACAAACACACTGCCTCTCTCTCTCTCTCTCTCTCTCTCTCTCTCTCTCTTTTATCTCTCTCTCTCTCCCTCTCTCATTTTCTCTGGAGCAAACTCCCTGCATTGTCCATAATTGTCTAATGATTACCCTGACCTTCTCTCTGGACAGACATGTAGAGTAGGAGCCCAACGAGAGAAAGAGCGAGGGAGAAACAATGGGAGGGAAGAGAAGAGATTGACAGACGTAATGGTCGGTAATCATGCCGGAGAGAAGAGAAGAAAAACCACAGATACACACTGGGCGGGAGAATAAAAAGAGAAATGGGAAGTAAAGAATAATACAATTTCGTGTGATTACAGAAGAAAAGTACCCAAGGTTCGGGATAAACGACAGGGATGAATGGATGAGCTATGAGAGGCGGAGAGAGAGAAAGAGAGAGAGAGAGAGAGAGGAAGAAAATATCATGCAGCCTGAAAATGTAAAAAGCAATAAACTGAGGCGAGGGGGAGAAATGTAAACAGGAAGCGGGGAAGAGAGAGAAAAGTACACACAAGTTTATGTAAGGACATGTTTCACGACAGAAACGGGGGAGAGGAAAAAAAAGAGAGAGAGATTCTTGTCCTTTACCATGAAGTGTAAAGGTAATCATAGCACACCTCAGCAGGTACATATCATAAAAGCTCCCTGTTCTACCAGGTAGATTTTTTTCCCCTGAAAGGATCCATGACAGGTTTCACGGACGGCGTTTCTGTAACCTGCTTATTTACTGGTCAGTTGCTCCACTTCAGTCGGGATCCTGATCTCACAGCTGGAGGATTTCCACGACGGAACACGACGGGAATCCGGCAGGAGTGTAATAATATGAGTCCTGTGTTGTTTGATGCATTCAGATACGAACAAATCGGTCCAAAGTGATTTTGTGGTAAATGCTGGTGTTTTGATGGAGAATATCAGTGTTTTGTTCTTGGCTTCTGGTGTTTAAAAGTGATTTCTGGTATTTAAATGTATGTGATGTTGGTGCGATGGTGAATGTTGGTGATTTAATTTGTATATTTGGGGTTCAGTGGTTAATGATGGTGTATGATGTCAAGTTCCACTGTTTGATGGTGAATGCTGGTGTATAATGTTGATGTGTGATGGTGAATGTTGGTGTGTGATGGTGAATGTTGGTGTTTGATGGTGAATGTTGGTGTTTTGAATGGTGAGTGATGTTGGTATTTGATGGTGAATGTTGGTGTTTGATGGTGAATGTTGGTGTTTGTGGGTGATTTGTTGTGTGTGTGTGTGATGTTGGTGTTTGATGGTGAATGTTGGTGTTTGATGGTGAATGTTGGTGTTTGATGGTGAATGTTGGTGATGGTGAATGTTGGTGTGTGATGGTGAATGTTGGTGTGTGATGGTGAATGTTGGTGTGTGATGGTGAATGTTGGTGTTTGATGTTGATGTTGTGAATGTTGGTGTTTGTTTGTGTTTTATGGTGAATGTTGGTGTTTGATGGTGAATGTTGGTGTTTGATGGTGAATGTTGGTGTGTTGAGTGTGTTGATGGTGTGTGTGTTTGATGGTGAATGTTGGTGTTTGATGTGAATGTGAAGTTGGTGAATGATTGGTGTGGTGAATGTTGGTGGTTGTGATGGTGAATGTTGGTGTGTGATGGTGAATGTTGGTGTGTGATGGTGAATGTTGGTGTTTGATGGTGAATGTTGGTGTGTGATGGTGAATGGTGTTTGATGGTGAATGTTGGTGTTTGATGGTGTTTGATGGTGATGTGGTGGTGTGATGATGTGTTTGGTGTTTGATGGTGAATGTTGGTGTTTGATGGTGAATGTTGGTGTGTGATGGTGAATGTTGGTGTGTGATGGTGAATGTTGGTGTTTGATGGTGAATGTTGGTGTTTGATGGTGAATGTTGGTGTTTGATGGTGAATGTGGTGTTTGTGGTGAATGATGGTGGTGGTGTTTGAATGTTGGTGAATGTTGGTGTTTGGTGTGTGATGGTGAATGTTGGTGTTTGATGGTGATGTTGGTGTTTGAATGTTGGTGTGTTGGTGAATGTTGGTGTGTGATGTGTGTGTGAATGTTGGTGTTTGATGGTGAATGTTGTGTTTGGTGATGGTGAATGTTGGTGTTGGGTGAATGATGGTGAATGTTGGTGTTTGATGGTGAATGTTGATGTGTTTGATGGTGAATGTTGGAATGTTGGTGTTTGATGGTGAATGTTGGTGTTTGATGGATGGTGAATGTTGGTGTGGTGATGGTGTGTGTGAATGTTGTGTGTGTGATGGTGAATGTTGGTGTGTGATGGTGATGGTGAATGTGGTGGTGAATGTGTTGATGGTGTTGAATGTTGGTGTTTGATGGCGGAATGTTGGTGTTTGATGGTGAATGTTTGGTGTTTGATGGTGAATGTTGGTGTTTGATGGTGAATGTTGGTGTTTGTGTGTGATGGTGAATGTTGGTGTTTGATGGTGTGGTGTTTATGGTGATGTGGTGTTGTGTGATGGTGAATGTTGTGTGGTGTGTGTGGTGAATGTTGTTTTGATGGTGAATGTTGGTGTTTGATGGTGAATGATGGTGTGATGGTGAATGTGGTGAATGATGGTGTGTGATGGTGGTGAATGTTTGTGTTTGATGGTGTTTGAACTCTGTGTGTTTGATGGTGAATGTTGGTGTTTGATGGTGAATGTTGGTGTGTTAATGGTGGTGTTTGATGGTGACTGTTGGTGTTTGGTGGTGATGGTGAATGTTGGTGTGTTTGATGGTGAATGTGTTGATGGTGTTTGATGGTGAATGTTGGTGTTGTGTTGATGGTGAATGTTGGTGTTTGATGTGTGTGGTGGATGTTGGTGTTGATGTTGGTGTTTGATGGTGAATGTTGGTGTTTGATGGTGAATGTTGGTGTTTGATGGTGAATGTTGGTGTTTGATGGTGAATGTTGGTGTTTGATGGTGAGTGGTGTGGTGGTGAATGTTGGTGTTTGTTGGTGTTTGATGGTGATTTGTTGGTGTTTGATGGTGATGTTGTGGTGTTTGATGGTGAATGTTGGTGTTTGATGATGAATGTTGGTGTGTGATGGTGAATGATGTGAATGTTGGTGTTGTGTGATGGTGAATGTTGGTGTGTTGATGGAATGTTGGTGTTGGTGTTTGATGTTTGATGGTGTTTGATGGTGAATGTTGGTGTTTGATGGTGAATGTTGGTGTGTTGATGGTGAATGTTTGTGTTTGATGGTGTGTGTGATGATGGTGAATGTTGGTGTTTGATGATGAATGTTGGTGTTTGATGGTGAATGTTGGTGTTTGATGGTGAATGTTGGTGTTTGATGGTGAATGTTGGTGTTTGATGTTTGATGGTGAATGTTGCTGTTTGATGGTGAATGTTGGTGTTTGATGGTGAATGTTGGTGTTTGATGGTGAATGTTGGTGTTTGATGGTGAATGTTGGTGTTTGATGGTGAATGTTGGTGTTTGAATGTTGGTGATGTGTTTGATGGTGAATGTTGGTGTTTGATGGTGATGGTGATGTTGGTGTTTGATGTTTGTGATGGTGATGTTGGTGTTTGATGGTGAATGTTGGTGTGTTGATGTTGATGTTGTGAATGTTGGTGTTTGATGGTGAATGTTGGTGTTTGATGGTGAATGTTGGTGTTTGATGGTGAATGTTGGTGTTTGATGGTGAATGTTGGTGTGTTGATGGTGAATGTTGGTGTTTGATGGTGAATGTTGGTGTTTGATGGTGAATGTTGGTGTTTGATTGAGAATGTTCTTGTGTGATGGTGAATGTTGGTGTTTGATGGTGAATGTTGGTGTTTGAT
>JACRUU010000019.1:2840256-2855237 GCA_030449085.1 Kryptopterus vitreolus | reverse complement strand
GGGGCATCTTCTTCAGCATCTGCGAGAGATCTTTAAGGTTGGCCTGAAGACACAGAGCAGGCGTCAGAGGAATAAAGCACGACCCTGCTAGAGTATGACATCGCTTGTGGCGGATCGATACGATACTTAACGACACCGTTGAACGATACGATACAAACCTAAACATGTTTTGGATACAGTAATTGATACATTGTTCAAAAATGCACGGTTTTGATGTTTTATTTATTTCAACACCTAAACAATAAATAAATAAATAGATGGATAAATAAATAAATAAATAAAGACACCACACCTTATCTGTGTTCATCCTCTTACTTTCACAGAAGCTACGCAGCAGCTCGGTCACTTTCCTAAAAACGGACCAAGATTTAGTTCCAATGGTGGGCATTGTTAATAAAGGCATGTGCATGAGTGTGTGTGTGTTTGTTGTGTGTGTGTGTGTGTGTGTGTGTGTGGTGTGTGTGTGATGCTCTTACTTAGTGACATCCAGCAATATGCATGTGTCTGAGCTGCACCCAGAGCTCATCGTCTTCGTCCAGGAGAACCTCCTTTGTCTTGTTGTCCCCAAGCCCTGTGGTTTCGTACCTGTAACCCAAGACAAGAAATGGATTCAAAATAAACAATTACATTAAAGTTTTAAATATTTAATTATATAAAAAAATAAGTAAAACTATTGTGGACATGTACTGGCCACATGGTAGGACACGGACAGGTGATGAGTACTGCATTTGCTGCATTGAATGTGTGTGTGTGAGTGCGTATGTGTGTGTGTGTGTCATCAGTAAATCCTGATGTCTTTTCAGCACAGAGAAGAGCCTGAGGCAGGCAGGAAGGCAGACAGAACCCGAGCTTCTTCACACACCCAGCAAGCATCTTATCTTTTTATTGAAGTCTAAACAGCAAGAGGAAGAAAAACAACATGAAATAAAATAACATCATGAACCGATGTGAGGAAATAATCTCACGGCTGAGTCGTCATCTGAAAGCCTGAAAGAGATATGATTTAAGATGACTTTTTTTTTTTATCTGCGGAATATCTAATGGTGTTTACCGAGCCGAGAAGAACTGGAACAGATGAAATGTAGACCATCAAATAGTGAGATGTTTTCATCTTTGGGTTGTGAATATACAGGTCACTCGCTGACGTTAGAAAACATTGTCCGGGACCCGGAGAGCGTTTCTGATCATATCTGGGGTCGAGAATTTGTCAAATTTCTGTCTTACATTCATGGAAAATTTGCGGCGAGATTCTCACCACGTCTCCTGCAGTAACTTAGAGTTCATACAAATCTGAGGTGTTTAACTGGTCGCTCAGGATATTTTAGGATAGAGTGGCATGAAATTCTCTCTCCACACCCACTTTATAGCCAATCACAATCCAGCATTCACATATGACCTTCCAGCCAATCACAAGCCAGCCAGCATTCACAAATGACCTTACAGCCAATCACAATCCAGCATTCATGGGCAACGTTCCAGCGAATCACAATCCAGCATTCACAAATGACCTTACAGCCAATCACAATCCAGCAGCATCCATGCATCACAAATGAACTTCCAGCCAATCACAATCCAGCATTCACAAATGAACCTTACCAGCCAATCACAATCAAGCATTCACAAATGAACTTACAGCCAATCACAATCAAGCATTCACAAATGAATTTACAGCCAATCACAATCCAGCATTCATGGCAAAGCCCAGCCAATCACAATCCAGACCTTACAGCCAATCACAATCCAGCAATTCACACTTGAACTTCCACAAACCTTACAGCCAATCACAATCCAGAATTCACACAAATTCCAGAACTTCCAGCCAATCACAATCCAGCATTCACAAATGACCTTACAGCCAATCACAATCCAGCATTCACACTATGACCTTCCAGCCAATCACAAGCCAGCATTCACGACCAACCATACAGCCAATCACAATCTAACATTCACCAACAACCTTCCAGCCAATTACAATGCATCATTCACACCCAACCTTACAGCCAATCACAATCCAGCATTCACAAATGACCTTCCAGCCAATCACAATCCAGCATTCATGGCCAAATGAATTTAGCCCAGCCAATCACAATCCAGCATTCACACCTGAATGACCAACCACAATCCAAGAACTTCCAGCCAATCACAATCCAGCATTCACAAATGACCTTCCAGCCAATCACAATCCAGCATTCACACATCCAGCAATCACAATCCAGACCTTGAACCTCCAGCCAATCACAATCCAGCATTCATGGCCAACCTTCCACCAATCATAATCCAGCATTTGGCAGACACCCTTATCCAGAGTGACTTTCAATTTATCAATTGAGGGTTAAGGGCCTTTCTCAAGGGCCCACTAGTTGCAGTTTGGTGGTTTTAACTTTTTTTCAGCATAAATATTAGCGGACCCACCGCAGTAAAGCTGTGGACCCCCTGCTGAAGTCCCATGCGCTAAATGAACAGTTCTCAATAATATGTGCATTAAAGGTGGAAAATATTAAATATTGATTCTTTAATTAAGTGTTATAAAGTCCCCTCATGTCCCCTCATGTCCCCTCGTCCCCTCGTCCCCTCGTGTATATCTAAAGAACATTCTTCCTCCTGATGTTTGTGTCTTCGAGTTTTTCATTTTCTTGCTGCTAAAACCCAGGGCTCTAGATTTCATTTCCTTCAGTATCTCAGTGTTCCCCATCCGGCTCTGACAACAAAAATATGTGTGTGTGTGTGTGTGTGTGTGTGTGTGTGTGTGTATGTGTAATTCTCAGCAACCGTGTGTATGTGGGCAGGTGCCTTAGCGGCCTTCGATTTCACGGTCATCAGATCTGTTAAAGGAGCCGGCTGCAAAATGTGACGTGATTGAGCACAAGGAAATGACTGTGTGTTCGCCTGAGTGTGTGTGAGGTGTGTGAGCATGTACATGTGTGTGTGTGTGTGTGTGTGTGTGTGTGTGTGTGTGTTCCTCACAATAGCGCCAGTGTGTGTGAAGGTGCAGTCCAGTGACGTTCAAGTTAATGGTTTTGGATCAGGACCGAGTTGAGAAGTGTGTGTGTGTGTGTGTGTGTGTGTGTGTGTGTGTGTGTGTGTGTGTGTGTGTGTGTGTGTGTCTCCATCTGGTTGTGCTTTAAAGAAAATCATTCCCACTGAGATTTGGTGTGTATTCTAAATGAATGTTTTTTTTTTCTTTTTCTTTCTTGGCTGTAAATCACTCTGATTCATCATGACGTTTAAATCTGGGCTCGTCCGCGCCTCGTGATGGACAGAAACTCATTCGTAGCGAGTGTGTGAGTCCTCCGGGGAAGTTATTGAATCTATTATGGGCTGTAATCCAATACAGGAGTGGTGTTATAGTGCAAAAGCGAAAAGGAGCAAAGAAAGAGCCGAGATGTACAGATACTGTACGTGAATGTGAGATATACAGACAGTGATGAATGTGTGTGTGTGTGTGTGTGTGTGCTTCTTCTTCACACTGCTACAACAACTATATAGAATGTATTCAGATGTGGCTTGAAATATACAACAATGCCCCATGTGCACAAAGACAGCTCAAGGAGGATTTGCTTTCCATTGGAAGATCTCCTGCTCTAGATCTTGCAGTATATCGCAGCCCAGGCCTCCACACCTACACCTTTATTACGCCTGCCTCGGAGTGAGCACAAATCTCCACAAAAATCCATGTGGAAATCCCACAGTGATCCCATTTCCATTCGATTCTACACAATGCGATGCCATTCAACATGGTACGGATGCTTCGCTTTTATTTATTCGCAATTACCTTCGCAATTGCAGCGCCTTTATACAAACGCAACTTTGAAATAAAGGAAATTTATAAAGGAAAGGAAATCCCGATGTTCTGTTCCAGGGGCACGGTGGTTTAGTGGTTAGTGGTTAGCATGTTTGCCTCACACCGTCCAGGATCCGGGTTCGATTCCCGTCTCGGCCATGTGTGTGTGGAGTTTGTTTAGCATGTTCTCCCCGTGCCTCAGGGGGTTTTTTCTCCGGGTTCTCCGGTTTCCTCCCCGGTCCAAAAAACATGCACGGTAGGTTGATTGGCACCTTGGAAAATTGTCCCTAGTGTGTGAATGTGTGTGTGTGTGTGTGTGTGTGTGTGTGTCCTGCGATGGGTTGGCATTCCATCCAGGGTGTATCCTGCCTTAATGCCCATAGACGCCTGAGATAGACACAGACTCCCCGTGACCCGAGGGAAGATCAGATCAGATAAAGCGGTTTAGATTAGAATGAATGAATGAATGAACGTACATGAGTGTATCCTGAGTGTAAATTAGCAAAAGATGAAATTAGGAGAATATTTTGACCCTTTTTAGCTCCACCCCCTTTCCCACTATTCGATACCGGAGAGAAAGAATACGTTACAGCACAAACTTTACACAACTGTTGTGTGAAAAGTTTTTTCGCAAGGTCCGTCCTTATTGTGCGAGTTTTACAGTAATTCCGGCGCTTTACGAAAGTGAAGACTTTATTCGATCAGAAACCAATAAAAATCCTGCAAACACCTCGAGAGCCGGTTTCAGAGGCTTTAATCGGGTTTCCGCTCAAACCAGGGAGATCGCATCTGCAGTGATATTCTACTGAATTAGGTGTTATTGGGGAACTTGTGGCAGCTGGGAAGTGGGCACTCACACACACACACACACTCGCACACCGACACACACACACTTATCTATTACAGTTTCACAGCACAACAATATCCACCCATTTTATCTTGCTGATGTTTTGTGGGTTATACCTCCTTTCTTTGCAATCGTAGTTAGCCACTGTACATACATATGTTGTTCTTTGAACAGTAGCAAGGGTCTGGGTTCGATTCCCGTCTCGGCCAGGTGTGTTTGTGTATGTTCTCAGGGGGTTTTTCTCCGGTTTCCTCCCCCCGGTCCAAAAACATGCACGGTAGGTTGATTGGTACCTTGGAAAATTGTCCCGTGTGTGTGTGTGTGTGTGTGTGTGTGTGTGTGTGTGTGTGTGTGTGTGTGTGTGTGTGTGCCCTGCGATGGGTTAACATTCCATCCAGGGTGTATCCTGCCTTAATGCCCATAGACGCCTGAGATAGGCACAGACTCCCCGTGACCCGAGGGAAGATCGGATAAAGCGGTAGAAGATGAATGGATGAATGAATGAATGAATGGTTGAATCTCTAGCTGTGTTTTAATAGGAAAGTTAACATTTTTTGATTGGTGAAGTTTCTGTACTTATCATTTGATGCCCTTATCCACCACAATTAACATTTATACATCTACGCAGGGTAGGACATTTATCAAGGGCCAAGCAGTGGCAGACTGGTCAAACTCATGACCTGATCTGAAGCTCGACATCTTAAACACGTAACATTTGCATTTACGGCATTTGGCTAGACAACCTTATCCAGCGCGACTTACAGCTGAGCATTCAGTGGCAGCTTGGTTTTGATCCTGCAACCTTCCGGTCCAGAGCCCAATGCCTTAACCACTGAGGTTGGCAGGGGCACGGTGGCTTAGTGGTTAGCGCCTTCGCCTCTCATCGCCAGGGTCCGGGTTCGATTCCCGTCATGGCCATGTGTGTGTGGAGTTTGTGCATGTTCTCCCCGTGCCTCAGGGGTTTTTCTCCAGGGTTCTCCGGTTTCCTCCCCCGGTCCAAAAAAAAAACATGCACGGTAGGTTGATTGGCACCTTGGAAAATTGTCCCTTAGTGTATGAATGTGTGTGTGTGTGTGTGTCCTGTGATGGGTTGGCATTCCATCCAGGGTGTATCCTGCCTTAATGCCCATAGACGCCTGAGATAGACACAGACTCCCCGTGACCCGAGGGAGGATCGGATAAAGCGGTAGGGTAGGTAGAAGATGAATGAATGAATGTTATTACAGTTCTTATATAAGTACATTTATTTATATTTATGCTATCATTCTTTTGTTATAAAGTCCAATATAATGAAGTTCTATTGGTTCTGTATTGTAGTTTATAACTCTTTTGGCTACATTTTAAGTTATTACTAGTTCAGTCACAATTGTTATTAAAGTTATTAGGTGGAATTTTCTATGATTTGCATGATGTTAAAGTTTCTGGCGTTAGAATTACTAAACTAATGTTAAAATTCCTCGACTGAAATGACCGTGTGTTTAAGTTTCAAGATCAATATTACAAAATTAAACATGGGCCTGTGGGATCAAGTGTTCCTGTTTATTACATAATACATGTGTTTACATTTCTCCCAAAATGATTAAAAAAAAATACATATTTAAATCTGTTTCAAATATGCTTTTAAAACAGTTAATATAAACAGGATCTAATAGCATGCCAAAGTGTGTGTGTGTGTGTGTGTGTGTGTGTGTGTGTGTGTGTACAAAAATAATGTTCAAACACATATTACTGTGTTTATACTGTATAGACAGGATTTTTCTCATCTCATTTTCAGTATCCATGATCTCTAAATCCGGTGGAGGACAGGGGCCTGGAGCATGGCGACGCCCACCTCAAACCGCCAGGATCCGGGTTCGATTCCCGTCTCGGCCATGTGTGTGTGGAGTTTGCACGTTCTCCCCGTGCCTCAGGGGGTTTTTCTCCGGGTTCTCCGGTTTCCTCCCCCGGTCCAAAAACATGCACGGTAGGTTGATTGGCACCTTGGAAAAAATTGTCCCTAGTGTATGAATGTGTGTATGAGTGTGTGTCCTGTGATGGGTTGGCATTCCATCCAGGGTGTATCCTGCCTTAATGCCAGACAGTATGAGTGTGATGTCATGAGGTCTGGGCGCTACCCCCAGCCAGGTATGCTGGCTCTGAGCTTCCGCATCCTCCGTGCAGGGCCGTGTGAATTATCGGGACGCTCCTTTTGAGTATAGTATGAACTTCAGTACATGCTATATATATATATATATATATATATATATATATATATATATATATATATATATATATATATATATAAAGACGGAGGCTGGACAATCTTACTGTGCTTTATGTAGGTACATCAATTAGCAAGAAAAACGATAGACAACGAATGATGCTCTTGCTTTATAAAAGTTGCCTGAAGAGAGACAAAAGAAATAAAACACAGCCGGGTTCATCAGGCACCTGGAATTGAATTTGGTGTGTGTGTGTGTGTGTGTGTGTGTGTGTGTGTGTGTGTGTGTGTGCACAAAGGTGTGTGTCTATGGCTTCCTCAGATGTCCCCGAAGATAAAACACCCCTGCCTGATAGGTTTTACCGACCTCTGTCCATCACACTTACACACCCACTCTCACACACACACTCTCACACACACACACCCTGTTTTTTATCTCAGTTAAAGTTCCTCCCGAGGCTGGATGCCATGACCCATCCATTCTGCAGGACGGAGTCAACCAAGCTGTTAAAATCAATGGGCCTAATTTACACACAATACACCGCAGTGTGTGTGTGTGTGTGTGTGTGTGTGTGTATGCGTGTGTGGGAGACAATCCCTCATGCACTGCTGAGCTATGGATGTGCTAAGCACTGTATTTTGCCGCCTCTTAACCCTGCAGCCCACACACCACTCCTGAGCTCGACCTCGGCTTGGCGCGGACGGGGTTTTATTTTTATTTATTTATTTTTTTTATTCCCTTCCCCGGATCTTCACCAGCACCTTTTATACATTCATTCATCTTCTACCGCTTTATCCGATCTTCCCTCGGGTCACGGGGAGTCTGTGCCTATCTCAGGCGTCTATGGGCATTAAGGCAGGATACACACTGGACAGGGCACACACACACACATACACTCACTAGGGACAATTTTCCAAGGTACCAATCAACCTATAGTACATGTTTTTCAACCGGGAGGAAACCGGAGAACCTGGAGAAAAACACACATGGCTGAGACGGAAACCCTGACCCTAAAGCCGGACCCTGGCGGTGTGAATCAAATGTGCTAACCACTAAGCCACCGTGCCCCCTCACCAGCACCTTCACACCAAGAAATGGAACATTAATATCTTTCTCTCGTTTACTTTTCTTGAATTTTTCTTGTTTTACTTTACTTTTTCTTGAGCCAATCACAATCCAGCATCCACCCAAGAACTTCCAACCAATCACAATCCAGCATCCACACCTGATCTTCAAGCCAATCACAGTCCACCATCCACACCTGATCTTCAAGCCAATCACAATCCACCATCCACACCTGAACCTCCAGCCAATCAATTCCAGCACCAACACCTGAACTATCAGCCAATCACAATCCAGCCATTATTATTCACAAATGAAATTCCAGCCAATCACAATCCAGCATTCACACCTGACCTTCAAGACAATCACATTCCAGCACCAACACCTGAACTATCAGCCAATCACAACCCAGCATTCACACCTGAACTATCAGCCATTCACAATCCATAATTCACAACTAAACATCCAGCTAATCACAATCCACCACCCACACCAGAAATTCCAGCTAATCACATTCCAGCACCAACACCTGAACTATCAGCCAATCACAATTCAGCATCCACACCTGAACTTCTATCCAATCACAATCCAGCACCAATGCCTGAACTATCAGCCAATCACAATTCAGCATCCACAGCTGAACTTCTATCCAATCACAATCCACCACCCACACCAGAACTTCCAGCTAATCACATTCCAGCACCAACACCTGAACTATCAGCCAATCACAATCCAGCACCAAATCCTGAACTATCAGCCAATCACAATTCAGCATCCACACCTGAACTTATATCCAATCACAATCCAGCACTAAAGCCTGAACTATCAGCCAATCACAATTCAGCATCCACAGCTGAACTTCTATCCAATCACAATCCAGCATTAAAGCCTGAACTATCAGCCAATCACAATTCAGCATCCACACCTGAACTTCTATCCAATCACAATCCAGCACCAATGCCTGAACTATCAGCCAATCACAATTCAGCATCCACAGCTGAACTTCAATCCAATCACAATCCACCACCCACACCAGAACTTCCAGCTAATCACATTCCAGCACCAACACCTGAACTATCAGCCAATCACAATCCAGCATTCACAATCCTGAACTATCCAATCACAATTCAGCCAATCACAATCCACCACCCACACCAGAACTTCCAGCCAATCACATTCCAGCACCAACACCTGAACTATCAGCCAATCACAATTCAGCATCCACAGCTGAACTTCTATCCAATCACAATCCAGCACTAAAGCCTGAACTATCAGCCAATCACAATTCAGCATCCACACCTGAACTTATATCCAATCACAATCCAGCACCAATGCCTGAACTATCAGCCAATCACAATTCAGCATCCACACCTGAACTTCTATCCAATCACAATCCACCACCCACATGCCAGAAATCTATCCAGCCAATCACAATTCCAGCATCCAACACCTGAACTATCAGCCAATCACAATCCAGCACCAAAGTCCTGAACTATCAGCCAATCACAATTCAGCATCCACAGCTGAACTTTTATCCAATCACAATCCAGCACTAAAGCCTGAACTATCAGCCAATCACAATTCAGCATCCACACCTGAACTTCTATCCAATCACAATCCAGCACCAATGACTGAACTATCAGCCAATCACAAATCAGCATCCACACCTGAACTCCTATCCAATCACAATCCATAATTGGTTTTTGAGTTCCTGACTTTCTCAGATTAAAGAAACGTACTAAAGTAAAAAGAAGCCACTAATACGACCTGTTTTACTGTCACTCTGGGAACAGAACATCAATTTCATTCATATATTCATATAAAACCAATATTGTTCCCTAATGAATGCAGATATTAATATGTTCAAAAAAATATGTACGTCCAAAACATTTATTGTGAAGTAGGAAAACTATAAAAACCTACTTAAGTAACGTATTTTTCCCTCCGTTACTTCCTAAATCTGGAAAAGGCTGTGGGGGTTACACTTACTGTGATAGACTGATGGAGGTGGAGTTTACTAACACAACATGAGAAGGGAGGTGGTGGCTTAGTAGTTAAGGTGTTGGCCTCTGGACCAGAAGATCGCAGGTTCGAGCCCCACAACCACCAAGCTATCACTAGTGGGCCCTTGAGCAAGGCCTTTAACCCTCAATTTCTCAGTTGTAAGTTTCTCTGGATAAGGGCGTCTGCCAAATGCTGCAAATGTAAACATGGAAAAATAATGAAATAAGGCTGACGATCTGAACATAAATACAAATATTTTGCACGTGTATCTTTTCCCAGGAACCTTTGTTTCACATAAAAGTGCAATCAGCAGAAAACCTTTTGTATCTTTATTTATTTCTTTTATTTATGTAACCTTTATCTTCGTTTGTGTTGCAGCTGTTGTGTAGCAGATGTGCGGTGTGTGTTGATGGCGTTAGATAGTGTGTGTTGAGTGAGCGGACAGAACAACTGCAGGATGTACGCTTTGCCGCGCTAAACTAATTCTGCCGAAATGACATGAGAAGAAAAACTGGGGCTGAGGCAGCAGAGTGAGTCAATAACGGCTCGATCAAAACGTATTTATTTGAGGTTTAGGGGGGGATATGATGTACGTCTCACATTGTAATGCTATAGGATTACACTCGCTCTGTACTGAAGGCGGTAATAATCAGGACAGAAACAGTGTGCAGTAAATCCTGAATAACGGATGACTTGCCAACAGATACATGAACAAGTGCAGATTATATACAACTCGCAACCGAGAGTTAATTAGCAAAACTAAAGTCACTGTACTTTAATTATGGAGAGAACTGAACTACAAATCTAAAGTTTGTTCGTGTAGGAACCAATTCATGGGTTGTAATGTCCTTCCATGCCACTAGAGGGGGTATAAATGTATTTATGCACCAACGTTAATCTCTGACAGTGTGGGCCGAAGAAGGTCAAACGAACTTTTGGACGGACTTGAACGAATCGATTTGTGTTTGCATTTGTTCGATTAAGAAAGACACAATAAATGTAATATGCAGCAATTTTATTTACAAAAGAGTGGACATTTTTTTGTTCAAAAACCTACGCGTCAAAAAAAACGCAAAGTAAAGTTGACTAGCAAACAAACAAACAAACAAAAAAACAGATAACTTAGTTAATAGACAAACAACTACTGTACTAAAGAAAACTAACAAACTAAACTAGTGAACTAAAATATCTATGTGACTTGTTTATTAGCAAACCAAATATAACTAGCAACATGCTAATATATATATATATATATATATATATATATATATATATATATATATATATAAAACTTGTTTATTAGCTAAACAAATTTTAACTAGCAACAAGCTATATATGTATATATAACTTGTTTATTAGCAAAACAAATTTAACTAGCAAACATGCTAAAATATCTATGACTTGTTTATTAGCAAAACAAATTTAAACTAGCATCAAGCTAAATATATATAATATATATATATATAACTTGTTTATTAGCAAAACAAATTTAACTAGCAACAAGCTAAATAAATAAATAAATATATATATATATATATATATATATATATATATATATATATAAAAAACTTGTTTATTAGCAAAACAAATTTAACTAGCAACATGCTAAAATATCTATGACTTGTTTATTAGCAAAACAAATTTAACTAGCAACAAGCTAATACATATATATATATATATATATATATATATATATATATATATATATATATATATATATATATATATATATATAAAACTTGTTTATTATCAAAACAAATTTAACTAGCAACATGCTAAAATATCCATATGACTTGCTTAATTCGCAAACTAAAGATGGGCAGCAAAATAAACTCAAAAACTAAAGGAACAAAAATAACTAGATAAATGGATGTCAGATTAAAGTTAAATAGTGAATCGAGGTTAACAAGACAACTAATTAATAGTGAACTGAAGTGAAATAACAAGCTAAAGATGACTAGCATGAGCTAAGCAGCTAATGAGTGAGCTGTACTTAGAGAAAGGTCGCCGGCTAGCCATTGATATTGGTTATCTAGCGAACTAAAGCTAACTAGCGAGCTAAAGTAGCAAAATGAGTGGTGAATTTAAATAACTAGCAAACTAAACTATCTAAAGTCAAAAAGTGAATTAAAGTTAAGGTCAACTAGCGATTCTAAGGTTACTAGTGACCGGAAGTGAAGTAGAAAAGTAGTAAATAAGAGATAAAAAACCAAACTAAAGTCGGTTATACGTTTATTATGTAAAGAACTGAAGTCAACTCGCCAACAAAATCACAAGTCAACTCAATAAACAGAGTTTATTTAGACTTGAATTTAAACGTGAATTAGCAAATCTGTAGTTTACTAAAGAATGAAAGTCTATTAAACTTATCAAACAAACACATCATTAAACGAACTATTAAACAAACACATCGTTTATTATATAATATTATATAATATTATATTTATTATTATAAATCTTACTCACAAAAAGTCATCTAGGAAAGTAAAATAATATCTATCAATCTATTCTTTTGAGGGGCACGGTGGTTTAGTGTTTAGCACGTTCGCCTCACACCGCCAGGGTCCGGGTTCGATTCCCGTCTCGGCCATGTGTGTGTGGAGTTTGTGCATGTTCTCCCCGTGCCTCAGGGGGTTTTTCTCCGGGTTCTCCGGTTTCCTCCCCGGTCCAAAAACATGCACGGTAGGTTGATTGGCACCTTGGAAAATTGTCCCTAGTGTGTGAATGTGTGTGTGTGTGTGTGTGGTGTGTGTGTGTGTGTGTGTGTGTGTGTGTGTGTGTGTGTGTGTGTGTGTGTGTGTGTGTGTGTGTGTGTGTGTGTGTGTGTGTGTGAGTGTGTGCGATGGGTTGGCATTCCATCCAGGGTGTATCCTGCCTTAATGCCCATAGACGCCTGACCCGAGGGAAGATCAGATATAGCAGTAGAAGATGAATGAATGAATGAATGAATCTATTCTTTTTGCCTTTGTCCCTCTGTCTCTCTCACTGTCTATCGTTATTTCTTTTAGAAAGTCTATTAAAATTAACTTTGGCAGTGGAATAATTAAAACAAACAAACAAACAAATAAATAAATAAAACAAACAAAATAAACAAACAAACCATTTCTTAAAAACACTAAACTTGACTAACAAAAAGTCAAGTAGAAAAGTTCAATAATAAGTGAACTAAAGCGAGTCGTTGAATCAGGTGTGTTTGTTTGTGTAGTAGTGTTTTACAAAGCCCTCCTGTCAATCAAATATTCTCATTAGAATATTAGGCCACGCCCACTGATAATAAGTTCAATGTGTGCTGAACAGACGAAGGCATGTGTTTGGGCAAATGATCTATCAAAACTGTGACACACTGCTTTTCTCAAGCCCGTGTGTGTGTGTGTGTGTGTGTGTGTGTGTGTGTGTGTGTGTGTGTGTGTGTGTGTGTGTGTGTGTGTGTGTGTTGTGTGGTGATATCAGTCCTCTTGGTGTGTACAAAAGGCATATGAGTGTGTCGTCATTCGCAGTTATGTCGGCGAGACAGCTGTGCTACTGCGTGGGCTTTATAACCTATCCCTCGCTCTCTCTCTCTCTTTCTCTCTCTCTCTCTCTCTCTCTCTCTCTCTCTCTCTCTCTCTCTCTCTCTCTCTCTATCTATCTATCTATCCATCTCTCTCCGTGTCTATCACTCCATCTCTCTCCGCCACATTATCTGTCTGTGTATTAATGTGGGTGTAATGAGTGCAGAGTCTCTCTATCTGTCGACTAATTAGCTCAACAGTCATCATCACAATGGTGTGTGTGTGTGTGTGTGTGTGTGTGTGTGTGTGTGTGTGTGTGTGTGTGTGTGTGTTTGTATACACACCTGCATGATGATTCATGAGGTTAAAGGGCAGAGCAAATTAACAAATCAAACACTGTCCTGTCTGTCTCTCTGTCTCACGTCTTAACTTGTGTTGTCTCTCTTTTTCTTGCTCTTTTTCTTTTGATCTCTGTCCTCCGTCCTTCTATCTCTCCGTTTATCTGTCCCTTTCACTGTCCTTCTTTTTGTTAACCCTTTGTCCCCTGTCTCTCTCACCCTCCATTTTTCATATATCACTGTCCCCCTATCCCTCTCACTGTCCATCATTCTTTCTTTTTTTTTATCTCTGTCCGTCTATCCCTCTCACTGTCCATCGCTCTTTCTTTTTTTATATATATCTCTGTCCCCCTATCCCTCTCACTGTCCATCATTCTTTCTTTTTTATTTCTGTCCCCCTATCCCTCTCACTGTCCATCGCTCTTTGATTTTTATTTCTGTCCCCCTATCCCTCTCACTCAGAATTGTTCTTTCTTTTTTATATCTCTGTCCCACATCCCTCTCACGGTCCATCGTTCTTTCTTTTTTTTATCTCTGTCCCCCTATCCCTCTCACTGTCCATCGTTCTTTCTTTTTTATCTCTGTCCCCCTATCCCTCTCACTGTCCATCGTTCTTTCTTTTTTATCTCTGTCCCCCTATCCCTCTCACTGTCCATCATTCTTTCTTTTTTATTTCTGTGCCCCTATCCCTCTCACTGTCCATCGCTCTTTGATTTTTATTTCTGTCCCCCTATCCCTCTCACTCAGAATTGTTCTTTCTTTTTTATATCTCTGTCCCACATCCCTCTCACTGTCCATCGTTCTTTCTTTTTTTATCTCTGTCCCCCTATCCCTCTCACTGTCCATCGTTCTTTCTTTTTTTATCTCTGTCCCCCTATCCCTCTCACTGTCCATTGTTCTTTCTTTTTTATTTCTGTCCTCCTATTCCACTGTCCATTGCTCTTTGTTTATATCGGTCCCCTGTCCCAATCATTGTCCATCCATTTTTTGCTTTAAACTCTGTCCCCCTGTCCCTCTCACTGTCTATCATTCTATCATTTTTTTAAATCTCTATCCCCCTCTCACTCTCCATCTCTCTACCTTACTGAATTTGTCTTTTCACTCGTTCACTTTCATTTCTCTTTTGCTCTCTTCCCACAGTCCCACTCACTGCCCCTCATTGTCTCTCACTCTCTTTTTCTCTCCCTCTTCCCCATTTGATCTCTCTCACTCACACACACACACACACACAAACACACACACACACACACACACACA
>JACRUU010000019.1:2807756-2830256 GCA_030449085.1 Kryptopterus vitreolus | reverse complement strand
CTCCTGATCCACCTCCTCCTCCATCTCCTCCTCCACCTCCTCCATCTCCTCTCTCTCCTCCTCTTCTCCATCTTTCCACCTTCTCCACCTTTCTCCTCCTCCATCTCCTTCTCCCCATTCCTCCTCCATATCCTGTCCATCCTTCCTCCTCCTCCATCCTCCTCCACCTCTCCTCCTCCATCTCTTCTCCACCGTCTCCTCCATCTACCACCATCTCCTCCTCCTCTCTCCATCCTCCTCCTCCATCTCCTCCATCTCCTGTCCACCCTTCTCCTCTCATCTCTCTCCTTCTCCATCCCTCCTTCAGCGCTCCTCATCTAGATCTCTCCTCCATCTCCTCACTCATCTAGTCCACCTTCATGTAAAGCTCCAAGCTCTCACCTTCCCTCCTCCATCTTCTTCTCCATCTCCTGGCTCCAGCTCATCCCTCCTACCACGCTCTCCTCCCATCTCAGGGCCAGATCTCAGCCATCTGCTCCTCCTCCACTTCCTCTCTGCCCCACTTCTCCCCTCCTCTCGCCATCTCCTCCTCCTAGAGCGACATCTCCCCACACCCGGCGCCTCCATCTCCTGCTACACTTCTCATCTCTCCTCCTAATCTCCTATATCTCCATCTCCTCCATCTTCTCCTCCTCCATCTTCTCCTCCTCCAGTACATCTCTCCATGCTCCTGCTCCACCTTCTCCTCCTCCTCCATCTCCTCCTCCATCTCCTGCTCCACCTCTCCATCTCCTGCTCCACCTTCTCCTCCTCCTCCATCTCCTCCATCCACATCTCTCCTACTCCTCTCCTTCTCCTATCTCCTGCTCCATCTCTCTCCTCCATCATTCTCCTCCTCCTCTCCTCCTCACCATCTCCTCCTCTCCATCTCCCACCGTCTCATCTCTCCTCCTCCAGCTCCTCCATTCTCCTCCTCCATTTTCTCCTCCTCCATTCATCCTCAATCCAGCTCCATCTTCTCCTCCTATCTTCTCCATCTCTCCATCTCCACTGCTCCACCTTCTCATCCTCCTCTCCTATCCATCTTCTCCATCTCCTCCTATCTTCCTCCATCTCCTGCTCTCTGCTACCCTCCTCCACCTCTCTCCATCTCATCTCTCCCCTCCACCTCTCTCCATTCTCTCTGCTTCACCTCCTCTCTTCTCCTCCATCTCCTGCTCCACCTTCTCCTCCTCCATCTTCTCCATCTTCATCCTGCTTCCATTCTCCTCCTCCATCTTCTGTATCCAGTCTGCTCCTCCTTCTCCTCCTCCATCTCATCACATCTTATCTACATCATCTCTCCTACATCTCTTCCTCTCATCCTTCTTCCTGCTTCACCTTCTCCTCCTCCATCTCCTCTCTCTGCCTTCTCTCACTCCTCTCCTGACATTCTCCAATATCTCCTCTCATCTCACTCCATTCTCTCCTCCATCTCCTCCTCCATCTCTCCTCCACCTCTCCTCCTCCCCACCTTCTCCTCCTCCATCTCCTCCTCAATCTCCTCCTCCATCTAGCTCCACCTTCTCCTCCTCCATCTTCTCCATCTCCTGCATTTCCTTCTCCTCCTTCTCCACCTTCTCCACCTCCATCTCCTTCTCCTTCCTACCTTCTCCTCCTCCTGCATTTCCCTCTCCTCCTCCATCTTCTCCATATCCTGCATTTCCTTCTCCTCCTTCTTCTCTACCTCCCTCCCATTTGTCTCCTCCTGCTCCACCTCCTCCTCCTTCTCCTGCATTGTTTTCTCCTTCTGCCCTTCCTTCTCCTTCTACCTTCTCCTCCTCCTGCTCCACCTTCAGCTCTTTCTGCTCCACATGTTCCTCCTTCTGCTTCATCTCCTGTTGACCTTCTCCTCCTGCTACACCTTTTCAACCCACTTCATCTGTCTTTAGTTTGCAAAGGAACACAAAGTATGACTTGCAGGTTTCTCTCCATCGCTCCATCGCTCCATCGCTCCATCTCTCCATCTCTCCATCGCTCCATCCACTGTGGGATTTAAAGGGTAACATTTCATCCTGATCATGTTCAGTTCTATAATCCAAGGTTGGAACTTGTTCACAGGGGATGAATACGTCCTATAGGAGGAACACACACACACACACACACACACACACACACACACACACACACACACACACACACACACAACTCATGCTTATCTCACATGTCTAATTTACAGTGGGGATTAATAAAGTGCTCTCACCTCTAATCTACTCCACAAGCTCAGGATTAAAACCATGCAAAAGAAAAGTGATGGAAGTAAAAAAGGAATGTTGAAGGGAATAAATATGTCTGAGCACATCCGTATAAAGAGGATCCTCCTGCTCCACCTTCTCCTTCCCTCCACCTTCTCCTCCTCCTCTCCTCCTCCTCCTCCTCCTCATCTCCTCCTCCTTCTCCCTCTCCTCCTCCTTCTCTCCTCCTCCATCCTCTCACCATTCCTCCTCCTCTCCTATCCTCTCTCATCTCCTCTCCACCTGACTCTCCTCCTCCATCTCCTGCTCCAACTTCTCCTCCTCCACCTTCTCCTCCACCTTCTCCTCCTCCATCTCCTGCTCCACCTTCTCCTCCTCCATCTCCTGCTCCACCTTCTCCTCCTCCATCTCCTGCTCCACCTTCTCCTCCTCCATCTCCTGCTCCACCTTCTCCTCCTCCTCCAATCTACTGCTCCAACTTCTCCTCTCCTCCATCTCCTGCACCTCTCCCTAACTTCTCCACCTCCTCCTCCATCTCCTGCTCCACTTCTCATCCTCCACCTTCTCCTCCTCCATCTCCTGCTCCACCTTCTCCTCCTCCATCTCCTGCTCCACCTTCTCCTCCTCCATCTCCTGCTCCACCTTCTCCTCCACTCTCAAATACCTTCTCCTCCTCCTTCCTCCTTCCATCTACCTCCGCTCCACTACTATCTCCCTCTCTTCTCCCTCAACCTCTCTCCTCCCTGCTCACCTTCTCCTCATCCCTCCAACTCCACCATCTCCTGCTCCCTCTCCTCTCCCCTTCAACCTTCTCCTCCTTTCTCCTGCTCCACCTCCTCCTCCTCTCCATCTCTCCTCATCCTCCCTCCATCTCCTCTTCTCCTTCCTCCTCCTCCCTCATCTCCTTTCTCCACCTCTCCTCCTCCATCTTTGCCTCACTTCCTCCCTCATCTCTGCTCCCTTCTCCTCCTCCATCCTCTCCATCCTTCACCTCCTCCTCCCTTCTCCTCCTCCCTCCTCCTCCTCCCCCCTTCTCCTCCTCCTGCTCCACCTTCTCCTCCTCCATCTTCTCCACCTCCTCCTACTCCATCCTCCACCTTCTCCTCCTCCTTCTTCTCCATCTCCTGCTCCACCTTCTCCTCCTCCTCCATCTTCTCCTCCTCCATCTTCTGCTCCACCTTCTCCTCCTCCGTCTTCTCCATCTCTGCTCCACCTTCTCCTCCTCCTCCTCTCCACCTCCTCCTCCTCCATCTCCTGCTCCACCTTCTCCTCCTCCATCTCCTGCTCCACCTACCATCTCCTCCTCCTCCTCCTCCTCCTTCTCCTCCTCCACTTCTCTCCTCCGCAATCCTCCTCCATCTCAACTCCTCCATTCTCTCCTCCTCTCCTCCACTTTCTCCATCCTCTCCAACTTCTCCTCCTTCTCCTCCTCCTTCTTCCTCCATCTCCTGCTCCACCTTCTCTTCCTCCATCTTCTCCTCCTCCATCTTCTGCTCCACCTTCTCCTCCTTCATCTCCTGCTCCACCTCCTCCTCCTCCATCTCCTCCTGCTCCACCTTCTCCTCCTTCCTCCATCTCCTCCTCTCCATCTTCTGCTACACCTCCTCCTCCTCTCTTTCTCCTCCCCTTACATCTTCATGCTCCACCTTCTCCTCCTCCTCATCCTGTTCACTCTCCTCCTTCTTCTTGCTCCACCTTCTCCTCTGCTCCACATCCTCCTCACCTTCTTCCATGTTCCTCACTCTTCATCCTCCTCAAACCTCTCATCCTCCCGTTCATCTTGCCTCCAATCCCATCTTCTTCCACCTCATCTCCTCCATCTTCTCATCCTCCTCCACCTTCTCTCCGTCTTTCCTTTCCCGCTCCACCTTTTGCCTCTTCTGTCTTCTCTCTCCATTTCTGCTTCTCCTCCTCCTCCACTCCATTCTCCCTCCCATCTTCTGCTCCACCTTCTCCTTCTCTCCCATCTCCTGCATTTCCTTCTCCTCCTGCTCCACCTCCTACTCCTCCATCTCCTGCTCCACCTTCTCCTCCTCCGTCTTCTCCATCTCTTGCATTCCTTCCACTCCTCTCCTTCTTCTCCTCCTCCATCTCCTGCTCCACCTCCTACTGCTCCATCTCCTGCTCCGCCTTCTCCTCCTCCGTCTTCTCTATCTCCTGCATTTCCTTCTCCTCCTGCTCACCTCTTAGCTCCAACCTAGTCCTCCATCTCCTGCTCCACCTCCTACTCCTCCATTTCCTGCTCCAACTTCTCCTCCTCCTCTCATGCTCCAACTTCTCCTCCTCCATTCTCCTCCATCTCTGCCATCCCTATTCCTTCCTCTGCCACCTCCTACTCCTCCATTTCCTGCTCCACCTTCTCCTCCTCCGTCTTCTCCATCTCCTGCTCCAGTGTGTGTGTGTGTGTGTGTGTGTGTGTGTGTGTGTGTGTGTGTGTGTGTGTGTGCACCCGACACTGGAGGTGTGAGGCGAACGGTGTAACCACTAAACCCCCGTATGTATATGTATATATATATATAAGAGTGGAGGGACACCGTGTATGGAAGAGTGGGAATATATCAGAGAAAACTGTACTCAGTAAAAGCTCTTACACACACACACACACACACACACACACACACACACACACACACACACACACACACACATGTTCATGCTGGTCTGTATATAAGTGATATTCAGAGCTGACTGCTCTCGGACGCCTGTGGGATTCACGCCTGATCTTCAGCACACCTGTTTGCCGGCGTTGGGATTCACTTCCTGCTTCCTGTTTAAGCATTTCCCGCTCGTCTCTTCTGCTTCATGCCTTATTGAACACAGAGACGTTGCGGCGTTGTTGGTGTCCTGGAGGTACTCGGGCTGCAAGGCCGACGCTGGATTATTCATGCGGAGAGAGAGAGAGGAGAGATGTGTACACGGAGATAGAGACGAAGACAGATGTGAAACGAGGCACACACACACACACACACAACACACAACTCGTATCGCTATCCCTGTGGGGGTATTTTGCAGAATGCCGGCTTATGGCTTTTCCACACCTGATAAAGCAAAGTGCTGCTCCAGGGTGTGTGTGTGTGTGTGTGTGTGTGTGTGTGTGTGTGTGTGTGTGTGTGTGTGTGTGTGTTTTTGCGCCGTATCGTGCGGCGTATAATTAAAACAATTATTAATAACAATCAACAGGCCTGAAATGTACTCGTCTAACATTAACATCCCGTGGTTGCTAAGCAACATAGTGGACAAGGGATTAGGGAACTGAAGCTATGCATTATCTGAGGGTATATTTATATTTAAGTCTTATACAATATGGTAATGTAATATACAATAAAGGTAATGCCGATGGTTTTAATGCTTAGAGTGTTTGTAGTAGGGGTAATGAGTTGGTTTTAATGGTAATACTTGGAATCCTATTGGTTTAAATGGTTATAATGGGAGTTATAATGGGTTGAATGAGATTTATAATGAGGTGAAGAGTTATATGGGTAAGATGGTTCATTTTTAGCAATTAAAGTGAAAATAAATAATATAATAATAATATTAAAAATAATGATAAATAAAGTAAAGGGGAAAAGTACGGTGGTTTTAGGGCTTAGTGGTTAAGGCGTCAGTGGTTAGCACGTTCGCCTCACACCGCCAGGGTCCGGGTTCGATTCCCGTCTCAGTCCATGTGCATGTGTGTGTGGAGTTTGTGCATGTTCTCCCCGTGCCTCAGGGGGTTTTTCTCCGGGTTCTACGGTTTCCGGTTTCCCCCCGGTCCAAAAAACATGAACGGTAAGGACGGGGGGGTGGTTGATTAGCACTTTGGAAAAATTGTCCCTAGTGTATGAATGTGTGTGTGTGTGTGTGTGTGTGTGTGTTGTGATGGGTTGGCATTCCATCCAGGGTGTATCCTGCCTTAATGCCCATAGACACCTGAGATAGACACAGACTCCCCGTGACCCGAGGGAAGATCGGATATAGCGGTAGACGATGAATGAATGAATGAATGAATGAAAGTGAAAATAATAATGGTTTTTATTGTTAGAATGGGATGTTGTATTGGTTACAATGGTTAGAATTGGGAATTCTATTGGTTAAATTGGGATCTTTATTTATTTTATATAAAATAAAAAAAGAAAAAAACCTATATATATATTTGTTTATATTTATATTAAAAATGTTATATATAAAAAGGATTTGTTATAAAAGGGTTGATGGGATTTATAAAGGGTTTCGTAGTTTTAGTAATAGATTCAATCAAAAGAACGAAGCCTGTAATGGGTATAACATTTATAATCACATTCCTTTAAATGTTCACTGGTTATAATGGGAATTTCGTTGGGTTTAATGGATTACAGGTTATACTGACAATGCTGTTGGTTGTAATGGTATAAAAATGATATTAAAGTGGTATTTGTAGCAGTTTTATTGGTAGTAACAGAGCCTGTATTGGTTTAAATGGTAATAACATTTGAAATACACTTTTATTAAAGCAAATCACATTAGTTTTACATTTCAAATGGGAATTGTGCTGGTTTTAATGGTATCCATAACGCGTTTAATATTATTGTCAGGGTGCGAGTGGTAGGACCCAAAAATGTAGGACGCATACGGAAATCTAAAAAAATGTTTTAATGAAGAAATCCGTCTGTAATAGAACCATTCATTCATTCATTCATTCAATCATCTTCTACCGCTTTATCCGATCTTCCCTCGGGTCACGGGGAGTCTGTGTCTATCTCAGGCGTCTATGGGCATTAAGTCAGGATACACCCTGGATGGAATGCCAACTCATCACAGGACACACACACACTCACATTCACACACACATTCATACACTAGGGACAATTTTTCCAAGGTGCCAATCAACCTACCGTGCATGTTTTTGGAACCAGGGAGGAAACCGGAGAACCCGGAGAAAAACCCGGAAAAAATCCTGAGGCACGGGGAGAACATGCACAAACTCCACACACACACACATGGCCGAGACGGGAATGGAACCCGGACCCTGGCGGTGTGAGGAGAACCTTTCTTGTAATAGAACCATCCGAGTGCAAAACAACAGTCCGATTATTGAGGGGCAGCAAACACAGCAGTGCAGGAGGATGCAGAAACCAAAAAATAAATAAATAAACATGTACAAAATTACTGCAATATGGGCGGAGCCAAAAAAAAACCCCACAACATCAGAATACAGTCCCAAGTGTAGAATAGAACTCAGGGCTGAATTAGGGGGAACAGGACACAACCAGGCACGGTAGCATGAATCGATCTCAGGGACTAGGCTAGTCAGTGAGATAATCTGGCCCCGAGTCAGTGTCTTTGACATCCTTAAATACCAGGAGCTGCGGAAAAAACAGACCCTGGAAGCTCCTGACAGTAATTACCTTTGTTTTATATTGTTATAACAGGAATTGTAATGGTTTAAATCACTGTAATCACAACTGGAAGTGGCAATAATGACGATTCTATTCTTCTGAAATTGCTATTACATTGGTTTTAATGGAGACTGTAATTGCCCCCGTGGGTCTCTATTGGTAATTCTGTCATTTGTAGTCTAGTCACACCCCACATTTCTTTTCATGGACTTTCCATCGAATACACATGAGACTAGAGCTGGGCGATATGTCTTAAAAATTGAATCGCTGATGTTTTTTTTTTTTTAGACAAAATGTTCCATTTTGGATACATTGGGGGAAAATGTGTTTGCTAGTTTTTATTTGTTTGTAGCGGGGCACGGTGGTTTAGTGGTTAGCACGTTCGCCTCACACCGCCAGGTTCGATTCCCGTCTCGGTCATGTGTGTGTGGAGTTTGCATGTTCTCCCCGTGCCTCAGGGGGTTTTTCTCCGGGTTCTCCGGTTTCCTCCCCCGGTCCAAAAACATGCACGGTAGGTTGATTGGCACCTTGGAAAATTGTCCCTAGTGTATGAATGTGTGTGTGAATGTGCCCTGCGATGGGTTGGTATTCCATCCAGGGTGTATCCTGCCTTAATGCCCATAGACGCCTGAGATAGACACAGACTCCCCGTGACCTGATGGAAGATCGGATAAAGCGCTAGAAGATGAATGAATTATTTGTTTGTAGGCGGGGTTTTGGGGTTCTACAACGTGGTTCTGTTTGAGGTGCTGGAATAAATTAGTGGTGCTGCTTCCTTTAGTCGCCACCAACTTTAGACAAAAGTCAAGTCATCTTTATGTATATAGCACTTACATTTACGGCATTTGGCAGACGTCCTTATCCAGGGCGACTTACAACTTCAGGGTTAATTGCCTTGCTCAAGGGCCCCCTAGTGGCAGCTTGGTGGTGGTGTTGGGGTTTGAACCGGTGATCTTCCGGTCCCAACTACTGGGCTACCAGTACATTTAACCACCCAGATTGTGCCAAAGCAGCTGTAGAGTATTAAATATAAATTAATAATGCACAGAAAGTTCTCGCTCTGACCAACAAACAAGTCCCTTGTATCTGTAGAGGTGATCTATCGGTGCTGACCCATCACCTAGATAAGAACTGGATCAGGGAAGTTGCAAACCCGAACCATTTCCATATGACCGATGAAACCGAGCCCCTGATGGAAATAAGCTCTTCGGATTCGTCAAAGCACGCTGCTATATTCATTCATCCGTTCATCTACTGTCGCTTTATCCGATCTTCCCTATCTCAGGAGTCTTCGGGCATCAATGTAGGACACACACACACACATCTCAGGGCACACACACACACACACACAATTACATTCACAAACTATGGACAATTTTCCAAGGGGCCAATCAGTGTGCTTTTGGACCGGGGAGGAAACCGGAGAACCCGGAGAAAAAAAAAACCCCGAGAACATGCAAACTCAACACACACATGGCGGAGACGGGAATTGAACCCCCAACCCTGGAGGTGTGAAGAGAACCAGTAAACCAGTAAACCACCACACACACATGGACACATTCATACACTAGGGACAATTTTCCAAGGTGCCAATCAACCTACCGTGCATGTTTTTGGACCGGGGGAGGAAACCGGAGAACCCGGAGGAAAACCCCTGAGACACGGGGAGAACATGCACAAACTCCACACACACACGGCCGAGACGGGAATCGAACCCGGACCCTGTCGGTGTGAGACGAAGAAGTTTCTTCTTCTAATCTTCTAACCTGCACCTTCACACCATGTGACGAGAGATAACCAATAACCGATTGGTCACGGCGATCACATGGGCGTCCTGTTTTACACAACACAGCGTTAAAAGAGTATAAAATGAACGTCATTAGAGAATCTGCATGCTTGGAGGCGACGTTACGAACAGGCACAGATGGTATATTTTAATATTAGATCTTGTTGTCGTATCCAGTTGCTGCCTGCAGCAAGGAGAAATGTCACATGCTAGAATTCAAACGTGTGTGTCTACCCTTTTATTTATGCACTGTGTGGACAAAGGCTTGCCATTGGACACGGCATTGATATGTGTATGTTTTGAACGATTGATTCCGTATATATTTGCCGTTCTAAAATCGTCCTTAGCGCCTCGGGAGGCACGTACGGCTAGAAAAGCGCATTACGCTCGGACCCAAAAAGCCTCCAATTAAAGTCCAACTCCCAAATCAGGGCGCTTGATCCGAACTCTTCCCGAAGAAAAACATCGCGGCGCCTGAACGATCGTCCTTCACGTCCTCGCGGGGGGAAAAAGTTTCTCTCGCGCCACAATAAACGGGTGTACGGCTCGAGACGTCTGCAGCGTTCATTAATTATTCATCATACGCAGATATATGTGGAATCGGCGTTCCTTTGAACGTCGGGGAGCATTATCGCTCCAGGCAGAGAGAGTCCCCGGCTTGTAATGTTCTTTTCAAACATGGCCCTCGCTCTCGCGTCTCGCTCTCGCGTCTGCCTCCGGAGCACGGAGAGAGTAATTTAAAGCTTTCTTAATTATTTATCGCGGAAGCCATCCGTGCTAAATTATACCTCCGAAAAAAGGCGCTAACAAACACCGGAGCCGGGCCCGTAAGAACAAAATAGAGAGATAGAGAAGTCGGCTGTTTACAGAGCGTTAAATATGCAAAAGCCTTATCAAAATCGCAGCGACAACATTTGAACGGTGGTAATTTCAACGCCGCCATTGTGGTAGCGTATAATAGTGATTTGGACAAACAAAGGAGGTCTTTGTGTCGGCGTATAATGTATGTTTCGGTGCATGCGGAAAGATTCCAACGTGTCGCGTCCCACTCGTTTTCGACCTTTACACCAGATCTGCCGCTCTCAGACTGGAAGAAAGGAAACCAGCGCTATGTTTATTGTGAATTTGTTCATTAACCACCCTTTTTTAATGGAGTTGCTGTGCACTAACACAAGTTTTAATATACAACGGATCTTTCACATTAGTATTCAGACAACCGCAGAAGTCATGCTACTAATCAGAACTACTACTTCCAATGTATGTTATGTATAATGTATAGTGGGAATCTCCATGAGACAGACAGTATACAGAGTGTGTGTGTGTGTGTGTGTGTGTGTGTGTGTGTGTATGCGTCCTGTGATGGGTTGGCATTCCATCCAGAGTGTATCCTGCCTTAATGACCATAGACGCCTGAGATAGACACAGACTCCACAGGGAAGATCGGATATAGAGGTAGAATATGAATTAATATATGTATATATATATATAGGGGGCACGGTGGCTTAGTGGTTAGCTGGTTAGCACGTTCGCCTCACACCACCTGGGTCCGGGTTCGAATCCCGTCTCGGCCATGTGCGTGTGTGGAGTTTGCATGTTCTCCTCGTGCCTCAGGGGGTTTTTCTCCGGGTTCTCCGGTTTCCTTCCCCGGTCCAAAAACATGCACGGTAGGTTGATTGGCACCTTGGAAAATTGTCCCTAGTGAATGAATGTGTGTGTGTGTGTGTGTGTGTGTGATGGGTTGGCATTCCATCCAGGGTGTATCCTGCCTTAATGCCCATAGACGCCTGAGATAGACACAGACTCCCTGTGACCCGAGGGAAGATCGGATAAAGCGGTAAAACAAATGAATGAATGAATGAATATATATATATATATATATATATATATATATATATGGTGCAAAGAGTAAATACAATTTTGTACTTAAAAAAAAAAAAAGAGTAATACAATTTTAAACTTAAATAAATACATAAAATTGTATTACTCTTTGCACCATATATATAATATATATATATATATATATATATATATATATATATATATATATATATATATATATATATATGGTGCAAAGAGTAATACAATTTTGTACTTAAGTAAAAGTACTGTTACTGAAATTTTACTCAAGTACAAATAAAGTTTAATTGCAGGAACACATTTATAAATGAAAGTATTTTTTGCTTTGTTGCTGTTTCAGGCACTGTAAGCCTCTGTCTACGTCCCTGCTCCTGCTGACTGGAAGAGTGCTGAGCAGTGAGCACTGTCTTCTATAGGTAACACACTGACTCATGTTATATAGTAATGCTTAAATGTAATGCAGGAGTGGCCAACCAGTCAGAACGTAAGAGCCGCTGTGGGTTTGCCACTGCTGATCTAATGCAACATCAGCAGATCTACTCTAATATAACACTTTCAATTCTTTCATTCATTTCATATGACACATTTAATCGTGACACTGGAAATAGAGCGAGCTCAATAGTGCGTTGTCCCCGTTAATTACTTCCCCTTTCGCGCACTTGAAATCAATGTGGCCGCTTAAATATGGCCAGGGGTTTCGGTTTCACCTGTTCCTGCATCACTGCATCTATTTTGTCCGTCTCCATCGTTCCTGTGAGTTTAGATCGCCCCGCCCATCAATCATTGCGGTGGTTTCCAGGGCGGGATTTTTATTTATTTATTTATTTATTTATTTCGACTCAGTAACGAATGTGATTTAAAATATAGCGAAGTAAAATATTTCAAACAAAACATACTTTAAGTAAAAGTAAAATTGCATATATTAAAAACTACTTTAAAAACTAGAAGTAAACAAAAAAAGTACTCAATTACAGTAACACGAGTAATTCTGTTGAGTAATGAGTAAGTTGTTACTTTCTACATCTGCATATATATATATATACATATATTCATTCATTCATCTTCTAGCGCTTTATCCGATCTTCCCTCGGGTCACGGGGAGTCTGTGTCTATCTCAGGCGTCTATGGGCATTAAGGCAGGATACACCCTGGGTGGAATGCCAACCCATCACAGGACACACACACACACACACACACACACACTCATATTCACACACACACATTCATACACTAGGGACAATTTTCCAAGGTGCCAATCAACCTACCGTGCATGTTTTTGTACCGGGGGAGGAAACCGGAAAACCCGGAGAAAAACCCCCTGAGGCACAGGGAGAACATGCAAACACACACATGGCCGAGACGGGAATCGAACCCGGACCCTGGAGGTGTGAGGCGAACGTGCTAACCACTAAGCCACCGTGCTACTTAAATATATATATATATATATTATAGTTGAAATCTAAAATCTAAGCAAAAACCGTGACATGAGATTGGTTGTATTATTGGATTTCTATATCACCATTGCTTTTAATCAAGTATGATTTGTTTGTTCACCTCTGGTAGTGATGTTCTGATCTCAAAGTCAGATGTAGCTCAGTACAAAAAAAAAAAAAAACCTGGAATAATTACTTCGCCTCTGAAGTCTTCTGGTTTCTGAGGTGTTCATTTGTGTTTCCTGGGGCCGGTCCTTCATGCACCACTAACTCCATCTGATATCAAATTACAAATCTGAGATCGTCTAATCATGATAATGATGTTCAGGGGCTAGCTTACTTCTTCAAACACACATGCAGATATGATAGCTGGATTGAGTATATATATATATATATATATATATATATATATATATATATATATATATATATATATATATATATATATATATATATATATATATATATATGGGGAGTCTGTGTCTATCTCAGGCGTCTATGGGTATTAAGGCAGGATACACCCTGGATGGAATGCCAACCCATCACAAAGAACACACACACACTCTCAGACTCACACTCACACATTCACACACACACTAGGGACAATTTTCCAAGGTGCCAATCAACCTTTTTTTGTGGACCAGGGGAGGAAACCGGAGAACCCGGAGAAAAGTAAAATCCCCTGAGGCACGGGGAGAAAACATGCAAAGTCCACACACACATGGCCGAGATGGGAATCGAAACCGTCTGTGTGTGAGGAGGTGTGAGGCGAACGTGGTAACCACTAAACCACCGTGCCCCCTCTGATATATATATATATATTATATATATATATATAATATATGGCTATGATATCTATAATCGATATATATTATATATATATATATATTAATTCAACAGTTGACCATTCTGAAGGATCTCTAGCGCTATAAATCATATATAACGCTTGAATATAAGCATTACATAGACCGTTGAAAGATCATATCATAGCGCACTGCCAAGTGACTCATATATATAATATATATATAGAGTAAAATTAGACTTGAACATTCATTCATTTCAGGTCATCTTCTATAACATATTGTTAGGAACTTGAAGACTACAGGGGAGAGGAAGTCCTTCTTCCCTCAGGTCACGGGAGCCTGTGCCTATCTCGGGCGTCTATGGGCATTAAGGCAGGATACACCCTGGATGGAATGCATTGCAGGACACACACTCACACACACACACATTCATTCATTCACACTAGGGACAATTTTCCAAGATGCCAATCAACCTACCGTGCATGTTTTTGGACCGGGGGAGGAGGGAAAACCGGAGAACCCGGAGAAAAACCCAGGGAAAACCCGGGGAGGAGAACATGCAAACTCCACACACACATGGCCGAGACGGGAATTCGAAAACCCGGATCCTTGGCGGTGTGAGGCGAACATGCTAACCACTAATCCAGCGTGCCCCTCGGTTTTGAACATTTAATTATATATATATATATATATATATATATATATGTGTGTGTGGTACAGGGGCGAATGAACATACACAGATTTTGATTGCTACAGACCAAGACTTATTACATAAAGGTTATAAAGAACTATTACATCAACCGTAATAAAGCTCCAGGGAAGACCTCAAAAAATGTCATGAGAGACTGGACTGGAGCATATTTCAATTTATAGTACAAATATAAAAGAACAAATACGACCAAAACACCAAGAAACAAACAACATAAACAACCTGAACAAGATGCAGAGGTCCTTGAGAAACAACTACAACGTCTGGGAGTGGAGACTTGTGCTAATGGGGACGCCGGCGTGAGTAATTAGTAACAGACGAAGACAAAGGTCATGTGTTGACAAAGTGCCTGATGGGAATTATATTCCGGGGCAGAAAAAGGAGAGGAGAGAAGACTGAAAGATATTCGAACGCATCAGTAATCATTCCTCAACTTTAAAGAGATCTCCACTGCGGATCATCCACCTCCAAACCAACCACCTAAGATGTCTAACCTTAACACATCCATAAACCCGATCCTTGGTCATCCATTTTTTCATCCACCCTCAGCTTTATCTCCAATCCTGTTCATCTTCATCCCAGGAGCTTGACCTCCACTCATCCCTCACTCATTCACTCTACATCATCTCATTGCTCACTCCTCTAATCCACTGTTTCATCTCTCTCTCCACCTCCAGTCTTTAAACCATACTACATACAGTATCCACCATTGCCGTGTTCCCTTTCTATCACAGATCCCTTCTTCCACTCGTCCACACTTTCACATTTACAGCATTTAGCAGACGCCCTTATCCAGGGCCTTTTTGGTCTCCATCTAAGGATACATTCACTCATGTAGGGTGGATACAAACTCAACTACACAATAAGCATAGACAGCTGAGGTTTTATTTATTTATTTATTTTTATTTTATTTTTTAAAGTATTTACATTTATAGATTTTGGCAGACGCTCTTATCCAGAGCGACGTACACCTGAACAATTGGGGGTTAAGGGCCCTGCTCAGGCGGTGGTGGTGGTGGGATTTGAACCCATGATCTTCCGGTCCAACACCTTAACCACTGGGCTACACACCACCTCCCACCTTCCAAATATGGATTCCTGGACAGTGAGAAGGGAAGTGTTATTATGGGATGTTGTTGGAAGAGATCGGGGTTTTGAAGATGCAGTTGTTGTTGTTGGGACGTCCAGGGGAAGTTCATTCCACCACCTCGGTACCAGAACAGAGAAGAAGAGCCGTGAGCTGATCTTTAGCTCTTCCCCTGAGAGAAGGTGGAAGCAGGCGAGCAGTGCGAGACGCTCTCGGGCAGCGACGGTGCGCTACGGGAGGTGATGAGGAGATTCCTAAGGTATGAAGGATCCATGTTTGGTGTTTATAGTATAGTGTTTGGAATGTGATGCGTGAGAGCAGATACAGAAAGCCGGTGGTGCGAGAGCAGCAATGTGGGGGGTGTGAGAGGATTTAGGCAGGTCGAACATGAGTCGCCCATTCCCGCACTCGTTTCTATCGTTCATTCATTCATTCATCATCTACCGCTTTATCCGATGTTCCCTCGGGTCACAGGGAGTCTGTGTCTATCTCAGGCGTCTATGGGCATTAAGGCAGGATACACCCTGGATGGAATGCCAACCCATCGAAGGACACACACACTCACAGTCACACACATTCATACACTAGGGACAATTTTCCAAGCTACCGTGCATGTTTTTGGACCTGGGAGGAAACCGGAGAACCCGGAGAAAAACCCCCTGAGGCACGGGGAGAACATGCACAAACTCCACACAACATTACACTGTACTGCACTACAACATTGTTTACACTCTATTCAACGTTTACCCCGGCGAACAAATAAATCAGCTGAACGATTCCCTCACAGTGGAAAACATATTCGTTCCAAAAGTAGACTAGCACTCTTGCACTGAAGGGTCCATTCAGTCATTTTACCAGTTGATTTTGGGTAATCTCTCCGTATTATTCGCCGCAGAACAGCAACACAGCGCTCGCTGTAAAAACGAAGGCGACTCGGTGGCAACAGGCTTCCCGTATCACCTCCGCTTATCAAGCCGTGATCTAATCCTGTTTAACCGTGCTCCTGAGCAGGTTTCATCTTACAGACCCGCTGCTGCTATGACGATAATTCCCAGGTGAGCTTTGAAGAAAAAAATCCATCAACTATAAAATCCGGCTAATTGAATAATCCATGTACGAAGAATGGACTTTGCTATCTGGCTGTCATGTGACAAACTCCTATTAGTCTCAATAACTCCTCCTAATAACAAAATATTCGGAATTTTCTTAGCCATGTACTGTCAGTTAATGACACCGAATTATTGTCATGTATCAACCAATTATTATATTTAGCTAGCAAGTGAGCAATACCGTGTATACAACCTAAAGATATGTCATAAATATTGTCAATTACTATATATATGTATATATTGAGCGGGGCATGGTGGTTTAGTGGTCAGCACGTTCGCCTCACACCGCCAGGGTCCGGGTTCGATTCCCGTCTCGGCCATGTGTGTGTGTGGTGTTTGTGCATGTTCTCCCCGTGCCTCAGGGGGTTTTTCTCCGGGTTCTCCGGTTTCCTCCCCCGGTCCAAAAACATGCACGGTAGGTTGATTGGCACCTTGGAAAAATTGTCCCTAGTGTATGAATGTGTGTGTGTGTGTGTGTGTGTGTGTGTGTCCTGCTATGGGTTGGCATTCCATCCAGGGTGTATCCTGCCTTAATGCCCATAGACGCCTGAGATAGACACAGACTCCCCGTGACCCGAGGAAGATCGGATATAATGGTACAAGATGAATGAATGAATGTATATATTGAGCGGGGCACGGCGGCTTAGTGGTTAGCACGTTCGCCTCACACCGCCAGGGTCCGGGTTCGATTCCCGTCTCGGTCATGTGTGTGTGGAGTTTGAGCATGTTCTCCCGTGCCTCAGGGGTTTTTTCTCCGGGTTCTCCGGTTTCCTCCCGGTCCAAAAACATGCACGGTAGGTTGATTGGCACCTTGGAAAATTGTGTGTGTGTGTGAGTGTGTCCTGTGATGGATTGGCTTTCCATTCAGGGTGTATCCTGCCTTAATGCCCATAGACGCCTGAGATAGAAACAGGCTCCCCGTGACCCGAGGGAAGATCGGATATAATGGTACAAGATGAATGAATGAATGTATATATTGAGAGGGGCACTATGGTGGTTTAGTGGTTTAGCCGCCTCACACCGCCAGGGTCCGGGTTCGATTCCCGTCTCGACCATGTGTGTGTGTGTGTGTTTGTGCATGTTTTCCCCGTGCCTCAGGGTTTTTTTCTCCGGGTTCTCCGGTTTCCTCCCCTGGTCCAAAAACATGCACGGTAGGTTGATTGGCACCTTGGAAAATTGTGCCTAGTGTATGAATGTGTGTGTGTCCAGGGTGTATCCTGCCTTAATACCCATAGACGCCTGAGATAGACACAGACTCCCCGTGACCCGAGGGAAGATCGGATAAAGCGGTAGAAGATGAATGAATGAATTAATAAATGTATATATTGACAGTTTATATACAAATCCGAATCCGAATATCTTAGCTAGCAATTAAGCAGTATGAAATAATATTGCCATAATTTATGTTTAAGGTTTCAAATTTCTGCCAGAAGTCATATTTATGTTTTATGTTTACGGTTAAAAATTCCTGTCAGGAATCGTCCTGAGCAGGAGCATTTTAGCTAGCAACACGTCAAATTGTAGGATTCAGCGATGATTATTTTGAGGAAATATATATTTGGGAATATAATTCCTGTCAGAAATCATGTCCAATGATCATATTGTAGCTAAAGTGCTATTAGGCTAGCTCGGTGCTAACGAAGAAAACAAGTGAACGAAGATAAATACAACATAATAATAATAGTAATAATAATACTTCATTATAGGAATGAAGTCATGTCTTGCTCACCTGTGTTTATTTTATACACACACACACACACACACACACACACACACACACACACACACCTCATCATAATCATCATGCTAACTCATTATCCACACTATTATTTTTCTCTGGGCCGAATAAAGGCCGCCTATAAACCGAGTCTTTTTGCGGGTATTCAAGATTACATGCGATTATTTTTTATGGTGCATTCACACCATACACACTTACACACACACACACACACACACACACACACACACACTCACTCACACACTGAATCACCCATTATAGGTCTAAAATGTTTAGAACTCCTAATTACAGTCCTTTCTATAGGTTTCCAATGAGCCGTGTGAGCACAAGAGCACCAAGGAGACCCATTATAGCAATGTATGAACACTCTGCAGTCAACACGCAGAGATAAATACACATGCTAGCAACCGCCGAAAATGACCAAAATGGCCATCCATTCACATCTTAGGCCATACGTCCTGGCACACAAAAGACATCGTTTGTCTCTTTTAGCACACCGCTGGTCCATCTTGACCTGGCTGCTAAAGGAACGTCTTGAAGACCACAATAACAGTCTTTTCGACAGCTTCCGAAACACTTAAAACGCTGCAAAACCACCACCCTTCTAGTTTCTATGTGTGTGTGTGTGTGTGTGTGTGCTGTCCAGGACGTAACCCCTCAATCTGCTCTGTCTTTATTACGGTGGAGACAGCATTGTGATTTAACTCTGATAGAGCGTCGTCCCTGCGGACACAAGCACGCAAGAGGGAGTTAGATGAATCGGAGTTCTGATGTTGATTTTCGAAAGCCCATTACCGCGTCTTCAATTTAGCCGTGTTCATTTAGTTTTGCCGGAATAACCCAGCCTCGTTTGAGACGTCTGGGAACGTCGGAACGGCGCGTTCCCGACCCCTAAATTTCTCAAACACGGAGAAAGTCTAGTCTGGGAAAAAAAAAAAAAAAAAATCCGCGCTTTAGTTATTAAGCGACGAGAACAGACAACGAGCTGTTTATTCCGCTTTGGGAATAAACGTTTCTGTCAGGAATCCTTCCATATTATTACGTGCTGGCAGGGATGCTAGCAATAATCGTTTGTCTTGTACAATTTGGGATTGAAAGATAGCGTAGTTTATGTAGCATCCTATAACTGTGGATTGTATACGCCAAATTATCATATATTAGCTTGGAAACCATCAATAAAATTACCCTATATAAATCCTCTCATGGGGGCACGGTGGTTCAGTGGTTAGCACGTTCGCCTCACACCGCCAGGGTCCAGGTTCGATTCCCGTCTCGGCCGCGTGTGTGTGGAGTTTGTGCATGTTCTCCCCGTGTCTCAGGGGGGGTTTTCTCCGGGTTCTCCGGTTTCCTCCCCGGTCCAAAAACATGCACGGTAGGTTGATTGGCACCTTGGAAAAATTGTCCCTAGTGTATGAATGTGTCTGTGTGTGTGTGTGTGTGTGTGTGTGTGTGTGTGTGTGTGTATGCCCTGTGATGGGTTGGCATTCCATCCAGGGTGTATCCTGCCTTAATGCCCATAGACTCCTGAGATAGGCACAGACTCCCCGTGACCCGAGGGAAGATCGGATAAAGCGCTAGAAGATGAATGAATGAATGAAATCCTCTCATGTTAGCATGTACCAGCAAGGATGTTAGCAAAAAGCTAAGTGTTAGCATGTTAGTTAGCAGGGATATGGTGGTTTAGTGGTTAGCACGTTCGCCTCACACCGCCAGGGTCCGGGTTCGATTCTCGTCTCGGCCATGTGTGTGTGGAGTTTGCATGTTCTCCCCGTGCCTCAGGGGTTTTTTCTCCGGGTTGGCATTCCATCCAGGGTGTATCCTGCCTTAATGCCCATAGACGCCTGAGATAGACACAGACTCCCCGTGACCCGAGGGAAGATCGGATAAAGCGCTAGAAGATGAATGAATGAATAAATGAATGAATGAAAAGTTAGTGATGACAAAATGTCGATCAAACAATCGGAAAATAAGAAATTAGCAGAACGTTTGCCCTTACGTGTACAATTCAGTGTAAATGCTTCTCTTTTCACATTCAGGCCAAATTTAGACCCAAAAACTTTATCGTGTCGAAAGCAGGCGAATAAAGATCGTGACGGTTTGTGTGTTTAGACGTTTGCGCATTTAAACAGCATTAAAGATTATAGTCATTTCGTATTACGTTTGAATTTTCCTGTGAACTGGGAAGACCATCAGCACTGATGTTTCCGTTTTGTCCAATGTGTCATTTTGTCTGTAAAATAATTTGCTGTGAGAGAAAACAAGGACAAAGTGAAAAGCAATTAAAAAAGTGTGTGTGTGTGTGTGTGTGTGTGTGTGTGTGTATGTGTGTGTTGATGTTTTGACTGTTTTATTTACAGACACACACACACACATGGACGCAGTGGCAGCATAAAGGCAGAGTCGTGTAAAATATTTACATGCACCGAGGATATAAACTTCTTCATGTTTGCTTGATGCGCCTAATCAACGTCTTGTGATGCACATAAAACAGAATAGGCAACGATGAGAGGGAGAGAGAGAGGGAGAGAGAGAGAGAGAGAGAGAGAGAGGGAGAGAGAGAGAGAGGGACATCTCAGGACAGGAAGAAGACATGAAACATTGAAACATCTGGAGTTGGGAAAGATCTTCAGGAGTCAGTGAGGACACACACACACACACACACATCTGAGGAACTTCTACTACAGCTGGCAGGATGAGATCAGTGAGGGGTGAGATGGAGCACAGGGTGAAAGTAATAAAGGATGAAAGGATGAGATGGAGGGAAAGAAGAGAGAATAAGTTAGAACGGAGTTCTGAGCGGAGTGATGGATGGGACAATGAGGAAAGAAAGGATGGAGAGAGTGGAGAGAGAGATGAGAAAGCATTAAGGATGAGATGGAGGAATGAGAGGAGTGAGGGATGAGAGTATAAGGAGAGGGAATTGAGAGCATTGAGGGGTGAGAGTATGAGAGGAGAGAGAGAGAGAGAGAGAGAGAGAGATGAAACGGTGGATTAGAGGAGTGAGCAATGAAAGTATGTAGAGTGAATGATGAGAGGAGTGAGGAGATGAGAGTAGAGAGGAGGAGTGAGGGATAGAGAGAGAGAGAGAGATGAAACGGTGGATTAGAGGAGTGAGCAATGAAAGGATGTAGAGTGAATGATGAGAGGAGTGAGGGATGAGAGTATGAGGAGGAGTGAGGGATAGAGAGAGAGAGAGAGATGAAATGGTGGATTAGAGGAGTGAGCAATGAAAGTATGTAGAGTGAATGATGAGAGGAGTGAGGGATGAGAGTATGAGGAGGAGTGAGGGATGAGAGTATGAGAGGAGAGAGAGAGAGAGATGAAATGGTGGATTAGAGGAGTGAGCAATGAAAGGATGTAGAGTGAATGATGAGAGGAGTGAGGGATGAGAGTATGAGGAGGAGTGAGGGATAGAGAGAGAGAGAGAGCGAGAGATGAAATGGGGTTAGAGGAGTGAGAATGAGGTTGTAGAGATGACAATGATGAAGGAGTGAGGATGGAGTTTATGAGGAGGAGGTGAGGTTGAGAGGAGAGGAGAGAGAGAGGAGAGAGAGATGAAATGGTGGATTAGAGGAGTGAGCAATGAAAGGATGTAGAGTGAATGATGAGAGGAGTGAGGGATGAGAGTATGAGGAGGAGTGAGGGATGAGAGTATGAGGAGAGAGAGAGAGAGAGAGAGAGAGATGAAATGGTGGATTAGAAAAGTGAGCAATGAGAGGATGGGATGAGGAGGAGTGAGGGATGACAAAGTGAGAAATGAGAGGGTGAGCTGTGAGGGATAAATAGATGAGGAAGAAAAAATGAGATGGAGGGAAGGATGAGAGCAGTGAGGGGTGAGAGGATGATGGAAGAGAGGTTGTGATGGAAGAATTGTGAAAGGAGTGAAGGATAGAAGAAGGACATGGAGGTAGAAATAAAATGGAGAGGGGAATAAGAGAGAGTAAGGGATACATCGTTCTCTTTGTCTTTTTCTCACACTGGATGAATGGATGGATGGATTGATGGATAAATGGATGGATGGATTGATGGATAAATGGATGGATGGATGAACAAATATAAAGCATGGAGAGGAATAAAAAAGATACAGAAACTCAGATCGATAGATAAGAAGTGAGCATGAAAAGTTCAACCTGAGAGACAGATTAAGTTTGTGTGTGTGTGTGTTGTGTGTGAGTGTGTATTGTGTTGTGGTTGTATGTATGTATTGTATCTATATAGATATATATATATATATATATATATATAATTATATGTGTATGTGTGTTGTGTGTGTGTGCGGTGTGTGTGCGTGTGTGTATAGGTGTGTGTGTGTTAGTATGTATGTAGGGTGTATATATATATAATATCTATATATATATATATATATTATATATATTTATATATGTACCTAATTTGCTGTGTTGTGTGGCTGTGTGCGTGTGTGTGTGTGTGTGTGTGTAAAGTGTGGTGT
>JACRUU010000019.1:2802744-2807256 GCA_030449085.1 Kryptopterus vitreolus | reverse complement strand
CTCCTCCTCCTCCCTCCTCCGCCTCCTCCGCCTCCTCCTCCTTTCTTTTCTTCTCCTTCCTTCTGCACCTTCTCCTTCTTCTCCTCCTCCTCCTGCACCTTCTCCTTCTTCTTCTTATCCTGCACTTTCTTCTTCTCCTCCGCCTGCACCTTCTTCTACTTCTCCATCTTCTTTTACCACTTCTCCTGCACCTTCTTCTCCTGTGCTTTCTTCTCCTTCATCTTCTCCTTATCCTCCACTTTCTTCCCCTTTTTTTCTTCTTCCCCTTCTCCTGCACTTTCTTCTTATTATTATTTTTCTTCTGCTACGTCTTCGTCTTCTTTTTCTTCTTCTCTCCTCCTGCTCTAACATTCTTCTACTTTTTCTATTCCTTGTTCTTTTTTTTCTTCCACCTCTTCTTCTCCTCCTCCTCTTACTCCTTTCCTCTACCCCGTGTTCTGCACTGCTGCTTCTCCGTGCGTTCCTTCACCGTTCTCCTTCTCTCCGTCGCCGCTTCTTTTCCGTGCGACGCAGAATCCCACAATCTGACGATTAAACCGGAAAATGAAATTCCGAGTGTCGTCTTTTTTTTTTTTTTTTGAAGCGTAGCAGATTTTTATCCCTCGATAAATCGCTCTGAAATCCGGCCGTAATTCCGAAGAATATTAAAAAAAGACGTCCCGACAAAACTTTCCTCTTTGTGGAGCTGACATTCCGGAAAAAAAAAACATTTCCTGAAACCCCTCAATCCTCGTCTGCTCTTCTTCTTTTTTCTGATGAGTACAGAGCGTCTTCCTCGACGCCGTCCCTCGGCGTTTTCCTCGCCTCCTCGCTCGTCTCTCCGTCTGACGGAGCAGGACGACAGCCGGAGAGGGAGGGAAAAAAAAAAACAGTATTTTATGTCTTTGTTTTTATAAAGTGGGATTTACATATTCAGATAAAAAGCGTGGATTAGCGCGGATTTGTTTTAGAATGTGTTTAGACAGGCGTTTTTATGGCCCGTGACTGGTGACGACGCGATGCTTGACAGCTGTCGCTCGCGTCTCGGCACATCCCGGCAGGAATCCCGCGCCGCCACGCCTGCCTGCTCTGTCACACGAGTTTACGAGCGACTCGGGGGCCGCGTGCGTCTGCGAACCTCTCCGGGAGACGAGCGACGCCGGGGCTCTTCAACCTTCGACTAGCGCTCCAGCTCTTCGCCCACAACCCCCCCCCCCTCTTTCGGAATCACATGTCCAATACCTGACATCATAAACCCCGCCCACAAACCTCACCTTGCTTATCGTCACCGACCATCCACAACCCAGCTCCATTTTACTGCTTCTCACTGCAGCAGCAGCTGCCAGAGACAGCTACACGGGCCGAAGTGCGAAACAGATAAAGATCAGCTACACGGGCCGAAGATCAGCGAAACAGGATAAAGATCAGCTACACGGGCCGAAAATCAGCGAAACAGGATAGAGATCAGCTACACGGGCCGAAGATCAGCGAAACAGGATAAAGATCAGCTAAACAGGCCGAAGATCGACTAAACAGGATGAAGATCTTCTGTACGTGCCAAAGATCAGCTAAAAAGGCCAAGGATCAGCGATACACATCAAGGATCAGCGATACACATCAAGGATCAGCGATACACATCAAGGATCAGCGATACACATCAAGGATCAGCAATACACATCAAGGATCAGCGATACACATCAAGGATCAGCGGGCCGAAGATCAGAATATAAAAATATGTGAAAGGGTGAAAATCTACTTATTAAAAAAAAAAGTACAAATATAAATAAAAAATATTTTAAAAGTTATGTTCATTCATTCATTCATTCATTCATCTTCTATCGTTTATCCGATCTTCCCTCGGGTCACGGGGAGTCTGTGTCTATCTCAGGCGTCTATGGGCATTAAGGCAGGATACACCCTGGATGGAATGCCAACCCATCACACACACACACACACACACACACACACACACACACACATTCATACACATTCATACACTAGGGACAATTTTCCAAGGTGCCAATCAACCTACCGTGCATGTTTTTGGACCGGGGGAGGAAACCGGAGAACCCGGAGAAAAACCCCCTGAGACACGGGGAGAACATGCACAAACTCCACACACACATGGCCGAGACGGGAATCGAACCCGGATCCTGGCGGTGTGAGGCGAACGTGCTAACCACTAAACCACCGTAGTCCCTAAAAGTTATGTTAAAAAGAAATTAATAATAAATAAAAAGATAAATAAATAAATAAATAAAGCTTTATTCCAGAAACTCCCGTCTGTCAGGAATGACATTCTTTCCTTCACTTTTCTTCTACCTTTCTTTCTCTTAATGTTTACATGACGGCGTGTGACGTAAAGGAGGATGTTATGTAAATGGCTGTCCTTGTTGTTAATATTGTTGTTATTGTTGTTATTATTGTTGTTGTTGTTGTTGTTATGAATTCTCTCTGTGGCCTGTTTTTTGACAGGCGGAACGATTGCGACCTTCTGAAGGCCCTGGTGGAGGATCAGCTGAAGACCAAACGTCTTCACCGTCTGGAAAAGGAAATGAAGACGCTTTCGTCCCACAGAGTCCAGGAGGAGGAGGTAGAGAAGCTCCAGGCCACGTTCTCTCTCTCTCTCTCTCTCTCTCTCTCTCTGTCTGTGTATCTCTCCATCCCGCTGTATTAAACAGAAGCGTGCAGCAGCGTTGGAGCGGCTTTAGCGCGCCGCCGCGCCCCCTTGCTTTAGCATGTGTTACGTATTACACACAGCTCGCTCTGCATGCGACGGAGCGCTAACATCGCATGCCCTGCAGGTTTTTTTTTTCTTTTTTTTTTTTTTCCTCCCTCTCTCTCTCTCTCTCTCTCTCTCCCTCCCTTCTTCTTTTTTAACTGCTTCCCACACCTCCTTATGAAGTGTCACCAAATTAAAGCCCACCGCTGTTTTATTGTCTGCGGCTTGTGCGTTTACACCTCGACACTCGCGCCGTTAAAAACCTCACATAAACCCCGCGTTTTGCTTTTTTTCTCTCTCTCTTTCTTTCTTTCTGTCTTTCTTTCTGTCTTTCTTTCTTTCGTTCTTTCTTTTTTTTGCTTTTTTTTCCCGCTCCGCAGTCCATCGATACGAATCAGTGTATCACGGCATGTTTTAGTGTTTTTTGTTTCATATTTCAGAACTGTGTGTGTGTGAGTGGTGTGTGTGTGTGTGTGTGTGTGTGTGTGTGTGTGTGTGTGTGTGTAGGGCAAAAGGGTTTCAGAAGCTCTGGATGAGGTGTGTAAAGAGGAGGTGTGTGCGTGTTTGTGTGTTTGTGTGTGTGTGTGTGTGTGTGTGTGTGTGTGTGTGTATGTGTGTGTGTGAACCGAGAGCCGGGCACAAAAAAAAAAAAAAAAAAAAAAAACGAACAGGTTTTTCTTTCCTTTCTTTGCTCTTTATTTATTTATTTTCCCCCCGTCTTACGTAAACAAAAATAAACAAATAAATAAATAAATAGAACTCGACGCCCACTGGACGACGTGACGGAAGGGAACGCAAAAAAAAAAAAACAAAAGCACAGAAGTATCATCGATTACAAATACGACTATGCTTTTTTGTTGGGAAAAAAGGGGTGTGTGTGGGGGGGGTGTGTGTGTGTGTGTGTGTGTGTGTGTGTGTGTGGGGGGAGGGGTTTCCGGAAAGCGATCCGACTCCGGATCCGGTTCCGTACTTCAGGACGGGAAGCGTCTCATCGTAAGCAGCGTCGGCGTTCGCAAAATAGGACGAGACAAAGCCTTTGATTGACATTTTTCCAAGATCAAAGAGTCGTCTGGAACGTTATTCCTCATGGAATGTCCTTCCCATTCGGACCGCACCTGAATCCGACCGGACCGTTCTGGGATCAACGCGAACGGACATCTTTCCCTGCGTCTTTACATTTGTTCGATGGAAGGAACGCGTTAGAATCCACAGAAACGCACACATCTCTTAAAAAAACCCTACGATGCGTTATAAGCGGTTTACGAGCGAGTGTGCTGCGAGTTTTACAGCAAAACCCGCCTTTGTTTTCATCCCGGAAACGGGATGTGAGATTTTCTCCCTGCGTGACGAGTTTCCACCGCCGTCTCATTTACATTTAAATGTAGTCATTTAGCGTCGGCGCGTCTCGGAGCCCGGACAGCCCAGGCGTAATGAGATACGAGGCGTCGCACCACGACGAGACGTCCGTCCCGGAGGAGCGCTCATTACCGCGACATGTATCTCTCTCTCTCTCTCTCTCTCTCTCTCTCTCTCACTTCAATCAATAACCGCCGCGTACGCCGGCGCGGAGCCACGCCCCCTCCAGACCCGAGACACACAGCAGATCAAACAGGACGCAACAGGACTCGTTTACTGTTTTTAAACACAACACGCGTGATGATTAAAGCCGACTTTTGGGTCGTTACTATGGAAACCATAACATGAGAACGACGGTTGTAATCAAAGCTGTGGTTCGGAACGTTTATAACCACCATGAAGTCTATGAAGATTCCCAGTCACTTCCCACTTTTGTGGAATTTCAAAGCTCGGAA